>JABTXL010007882.1:1614801-1781592 GCA_025134845.1 Neodon shergylaensis
TTCTTCTTCTTCTTCTTCTTCTTCTTCTTCTTCTTCTTCTTCTTCTTCTTCTTCTTCTTCTTCTTCTTCTTCTTCTTCTTCTTCTCCTTCTTCTCCTTCTTCTTCCTCTTCTCTTCTTCCTCTTTCTCCTTCTTTTTCTTCTCCTTTTCTTCTTTCTCCTTCTCATCCCCTCCTTTTCTTTTTTTGTGGTACTTGTGATGGAACTCACAACCTTGTACATTCTAAGCAAGTGTTTCATTGCTGACCCACACTCCTAGCCCTAGTATACAATTTTTGATCTTGTGACTTTCTAGAGCAGGAATAGACAATGGGTGGATCTAATTTATATACATTCTATGCTATCAGGAATGGACAATAACTTGTATATCCCAGGGATCCAGGCAAAGTTCAGTGATCTGAAATCTTGTATCCCACTAGAGTCGGAGTATATTGAAAGCTGTGGTGTGCTACAATGCTGGCGTCTCGCTAGTTCAGCCTCTGGCCCCTGACTTACTGAGTTAACTAGAAAATGCTTAAATGTATAGAACTGGCTTCTGTGGAGTGCTGTCAGTTTTCAAAGTTCATTCCTGTTTTAACTATGATGACTTCTAGCTCTGACCTAAATCTTCTATCTTATTTACTTGTGAACATAAAGGCTTGAAACAGTTGCATTTCTCTTGTGGAGTGACTATTGATCAATCTATCATAGAAAAGCTGTGCTCAAGAAATATGTGGTTCAAGGCAATTGACAGGAAGCAAATGATTGACTGGCAGGACAGTGTGCTACTTATTGAATCTTTCTTTGAACTGTGTGTTCCATTGCTCTTAAACTTTACTGGCCACTGAATTAATGTATGGTCATTGTTTAAACATTAAAAAATACAATTAAAAACCCTCATTTTTTCTATTATTTAGAGATAATCACTTTTAAGTTTTATAATTAAGAAATAATGATGACTATTTAGAATTAAAGTATATTTTTGAGTATTCTTAATGAATGTATATGAATATATTCCCATTGTAGCTACATTATTTTTAGATCAAGTTCATTTCCAATTTTTAGTTTTATGAAAAACTGATGAAAGTTTCACACATATATCTATGAGCTTTTTACCTGTTTCTTCTTAATATATTCCCTCTTAATATAGTTTTTGAAGTGATCACAATTCTTCAAAGTAAATTGGGATAAAAGTCAAGAAAGAAAAGAAAAACAAGAAAATATGAGCTATATTTTTATAATCACTAAAATTATGTTAATGTTATTCATTATTCATGAATGATGGGATAGATATGCCAGACTCAAAGTTTCAAAGGAAAACTCAGAATACTTATTAGTGAAGACAAATAAACACCCTATTGTCAGTATCAGCATGGGAAACAGGTGTATCCAGGCTTTGTAGCATTATACACTGATACACATTTTTCTGGAAATTACTCTTTAGTTATAGATTCAAATTTTGTTAGGAAAATTTCTAATACATAGAAAAGTGGAAAGAATATTACAGTAAGCCTTGATGTCTATATTTTTAAGTTTCAAAGATTACAATCTCATATCTGCCCCATCTACTAATATGCTCAATTATTTTGAAATGATCCCATGTCATATGATGCATTTTATAATGCTTGAAGTACTATAGTGCAATCACAAGCTTTCCTTTAAAGTCATTATTACAATACTGTTATCAAATCTAACTATTGGGAAGTAATTTCTTTTTATTTATTTATTAAAGATTTCTGCCTCCTCCCCTCCACCGCCTCCCATATGGCTCCCCCTCCCCCTATCAAGTCCCCCTCCCTCATCAACCCGAAGAGCAGTCCAGGTTCCCTGCCTTGTGGGAAGTCCAAGGACCTCCTACCTCCTTCCAGGTCTAGTAAGGTGAACATCCAAACTGCCTAGGCTCCTACAAAGCCAGTACGTGCAGTAGAATCAAAAACCCATTGCCATTGTTCTTGACTTCTCAGTAGTCCTCATTGTCCGCTATGTTCAGCGAGTCCGGTTTTATCCCAGGCTTTTTCAGATCCAAGCCAGCTGGCCTTGGTGAGTTCCCGATAGAACATCCCCAATGTCTCAGTATGTGGGTGCACCCCTCGCGGTCCTGAGTTCCTTGCTCGTGCTCTCTCTCCTTCTGCTCCTGATTTGGACCTTGGGATTTCAGTCCGGTGTTCCAATTTGGGTCTCTGTCTCTGTCTACTTTCATCGCCCGATGAAAATAAATCTCCAGGAGGATGACTATACGTCTTTCTTTGGGTTCACCTTCTTATTTAGCTTCTCTAGGATCACTAATTATAGGCTCAATGTCCTTTATTTATGGCTAGAAACCAAATATGAGTGAGTACATCCCATGTTCCTTTTTTTGGGGGGGGGTCTGGCTTATCTCACTCAGGATAGTGTTTTCTATTTCCGTCCATTTGCATGCAAAATTCAAGAAGTCCTTGTTTTTTACTGCTGAGTAGTACCTTAATATGTATATATCCCATACTTTCTTCATCCATTCTTCCGTTGAAGAGCATCTAGGTTGTTTCCAGGTTCTGGCTATTACAAACAATGTTGCTATGAACATAGTTGAGCATATACTTTTGTTGTATGATAGGGCATCTCTTGGGTATATTCCCAAGAGATATTGGTCCAGGGGTATATTGCTGGGTCCAGGGGTAGGTTGATCCCGAATTTCCTGAGAAACTGCCACACTGCTTTCCAAAGTGGTTGCACAAGATTGCATTCCCACCAGCAATGGATGAGTGTACCCCTTACTCCACAGCCTCTCCAGCAAAGGCTATCATTGGTGTTTTTGATTTTAGCCATTCTGGCAGGTGTAAGATGGTATCTTAAAGTTGTCTTGATTTGCATTTCCCTGATCGCTAAGGAAGTTGAGCATGATCTTAAGTGTCTTTTGGCCATTTGACCTTCTGTTGAGAATTTTCTGTTCAGCTCAGTGCCCCATTTTATAATTGGGTTGATTAGTTTATTACAGTCTAGTTTCTTGAGTTCTTTATATATTTAGGAAATCAGACCTTTGTCAGTTGCGGGGTTGGTGAAGATCTTCTCCCAGTCAGTGGGTAGCCTTTTTGTCTTAGTGACAGTGTCCTTTGTTTTACAGAAGCTTCTCAGTTTCAGGAGGTCCCATTTATTCAACGTTGCCCTTAATGTCTGTGCTGCTGGGGTTATACGTAGGAAGTGGTCTCCTGTGCCCATGTGTTGTAGAGTATTTCCCACTTTCCCTTCTATCAGGTTCAGTGTGTTCGGACTGATATTGAGGTCTTTAATCCATTTGGACTTGAGTTTTATGCATGGTGATAGATATGGGTCTATTTTCATTCTTCTACAGATTGACATCCAGTTATGCCAGCACACTTTGTTGAAGATGCTCTCTTTTTTTCCATTGTATATTTTTAGCTCCTTTATTGAAAATCAGGTGTTCATAGGTTTGTGGGTTAAAGTCAGGGTCTTCTATTCGATTCCACTGGTCGACTTCTCTGTTTTTATGCCAATACTAAGCTGTTTTCAGTACTGTAGCTCTGTAGTAGAGTTTGAAGTCAGGGATGGTAATGCCTCCAGACAATCCTTTATTGTATAGGATTGTTTTAGCTATCCTGGGTTTTTTGTTTTTCCATATAAAGTTGATTATTGTCTTCTCCAGGTCTGTGAAGAATTTTGATGGGATTTTGATGGATTTCCTCCTCCCACAACAGCGTGTCTATTCGTGTTGTCATTGTTCAGTCCTATGTAGGCAGTTATATTGTTGAGGTATCATGAGTGTAGCTTCTTTATCAGTTCTAGCAGTTCGTATTCACCGCAGACTCCCTGGTTCTCTAGCTCTTATGATCTTTTTGCTCCCAATTGCTTGCAGTCTTTCTGAGATGTTTCCTGAGCCTCAGGTTCTGGAGTTGTGTTGTAGATGTATTCATTGTGGCTGGGCATCGCGCAATAATTGTTTACCACGTATTGACCAGCCATGACTTTTTGTCTTTGTAAAGAGAAGTTTCTTTGATGAAGGATGAGAGCCACTCTGATCTGTTTAGGATGCAATTAGTGTTATACTAGTTTGGGAAAGTGTTAGTATGATTTCCTGTAGTGTACATGACCTCATCAGGTGATTGGCTATGCTTCCATTTCCAGTTATGGTTTATGCCTTTTTGAGTGAGCCTTCAGTCCAATTAGACAGCAGTTGGTTACCACCAAGGTGTAAGTCCCACTATTCCACCTTGAATAATATATGTCATGCTGGTCATTGTTGTGGTTCATAGGTGTCATAGCTGGGTACAACTATTGATTCCTTCCCTCTTTGGTAGCTTGCATAGTAATTTCCATTTCTATGAAATCATAGAAGAGGCTTTCAGGGCAGATCCAGCTTAAATCTTATGAAATCCTGTGTTCAAAATGCATGGTACTTTTGGCCATAGCGACTTAATTAACGTCAACCTCTGGGAGGCAGCCAAGTGTAACAGCAATAGCCAATATTGTTTGGGAGTCTATTGGGCTCACCTGGCTAACAACTCAGAAGGAGGGTTCTCAAATTTTGTACTAGAATTTTTTTTTTTTTGTTAGATAGTCTATGACTCTTGGCTGGGTTGTGGGCAGCATTGCCAGTCCAAAATGCACAACTTCATGGAATACACACACACACACAACAGTGTGTCTGTGTGTGTAGATACACAATATATGTATTATATGTAATTTTAGGTACGCATAAAACAACATGAATCTTTAAGGGTTTTTCATACATTCTTAGTGTTATTTTTCCTCTGCCCTCTCCTTGTGTATTGACCTCCCTCCTCTCCTCTCCAACTGAAGTCCACCCATTTTCTAATTTTCCCTCCATATCATCTATATCCTGCTAGTCCCCTCCCTAGCACCCTCTCAAATACATATTTTTGATACTAAAGCTGTAAAACATGATTAAGAGGTGCATAGCTTCCCCAAACTCTGTTCACATCCTTTACTTGTAACAACCTGCTTATGAAACTTTTAGGGCTTGATTTTCAAATTTTCAAAAATATAAGCAGTGATTTAATGGTATCCGTGTTCTTAAATGTTTATAACAAGCTTTGTACCCTGATCTCAATTTGAGTTTCCAAGCTTTATATTTCACTGTGGTGCTCTCTCCATGGTGGTATGTATAGCTAGTCCCTATTCCTCATTTATTGATTCATGACAGTCACTGGATTTAATAGGCCTTCTGCCAATTACTAATATAGTTCTTTTGAGTCTTTTGCAATTATAGTTCACACTGCCTTTAATATATGAGCCACTTTTTAGCCAGCTCAAATGTGATTTTCTCCTGATAGAAATATCTCAAAAGGTATTTCTTTTTATTTTTTATATTTATTATGTATCATCTTGTGCATAATAAGGGAGGTTGTACTGAGTGAAGGGCGAGGTGGAAGTGAAGTATCTTTATCAAGTTGTATGTTGGCACCATAAGTAGGTCTCCACCATAGCACAGAAACTCAATGCCAAGCGGTCATAAATGTTGAGCTTTATCCCAGAGGTCATGAACACTAGGGAGAACTTTTGAGTGTAGGACTCAGGTTCTCACCTGAGGACGGGCAAAATGCTTCCGCTCAAATGATCTGGTAAAGACACACTTCCTGGGACAGTGCCTTTCATAGCAAGCTCACTTTGTTTTGCTTCTCCGCTATTTACCATGGTATATGTGTGACTTTTCTCACGGGGGAAAAAAGCCCAAGAGTGTTTGTGTAATCAAGGAGGCCTGAGTGTTTTTTCAATTAAAGTGCCTGAAATAAATGGCATGGTGCTGCCATGAACATACTAATTTCATGTTAACATTCAAATGACAGCACTTAACTCTCCACAGCCCACTTTCCCTGGAAGTTGCTGAATTCTCACTTCCTTTCTCCTGTATAATGGCCTCCCCTTCAATGTAGGAAAACATTGGAAACTTTGCTTTGTTTTCATCTCTATGGTTCGGAGTGGATATTTGGTCCTCTGCTTAAAATCTAGTGCTATGGTTTTTATGGTCAAATCAACATGCATCTCAATTTCTTCTGCGGAATTTAAAGTTTATCTTTCTAGACTTAGGAAGCCATGTCTCTCTAAGCTTGGACGTCAGCTGGTTTTCCATAGCATGGAGAGGTCACCGAGCTACTTTACAGCCCAGCATTCTGAGAGTTCCAGCTGTACCCTAGTGTACTCACAGGCTGTAATTAGCATCAGTATTTTCCTCAGGGAAGGGACATAATATGGGACATAAATGAGGCAGAAAACATGATGAACAGACTCTAAAGATTATCTTGAATAAATGGTCAAGATAATTTGGAAAAGAATAGGATGAGAGTTTTCTGAAGAATATTAAGATGCAAATTTTGCGTTACAGTACTTTAAAAGGGAGGTATAAATATAAAAAAGATTGTTTTAATGATGGATTTTTAAAAATGTAATTTTATTGACTATCTCTCTGCTGGTTCCGTCTTGAGGAATGTTGCAGGCTCTGGTAATACAGTAGTGCACAAGAAAGCTCAGGTTGTTAGTCCTCCTGAGTTTAGCAAGTTTAGAATTCATAAACAATAAACAAAGAAACAAACAAATAAGCTGTTTGATTGTAGGGGCTGGAGATAAGGCTCAGTGGTTCAGCACGCTTGCAGCTTTTCAAGAGAACCCAAGTTCAGTTCCCAGTCCACATGTTGGGCAGTTAACAACCTCTTGTAACTGTAGTGGTGTGGTGGTAAGGGACTCAATGCCCTCTTCTGACCTCTGAGTCCTCCTGCATTCATGTGGCGTGTGCATGCACACACACTCACATACACACACATAAAAACATGCACACACACATACACACAACATACACATATACACACAAACATACACACATACACACACACACAGAGGAAAATATTCGGTTGTGATAAGTGCTATGATGAAAGCAAAATCCCCGAGGAATTCTGAATTGTCTCTGGAAATGATTCATAGAACAGAATCCACACCATGTACAGAAACTTTGATGATTTGGGAAAGACACAGTTCAGGAAGAGGAAACAATACCAAGGATCTAGCATATATGCCCATCAACATCTGTGTGGCTAAGAAAACATGGCATTTACACATAATATGTTTTTAATTATATTCAGAAAACGAAACCATGTTATCTTCAGCAGAAACCTGGACCTGAGGATATTACCTTAAACAAAATAAGACACACTCAGAAAGACAAGTATGTGCTCTCCCCTTTATAAAAGATTTACTTATTTATTTAGTCACCTGGGAATCATGGTTTTACAGAGGTGGAGGAGATTTGTTGTTTGCTGTCCTCAGCTTTGAGACCTCACGACTAAGGTAGGTTGGTTGTGATATGTACAGTGCATTCCAACCAGACTTGCCCTGAGCTCTATCTATTTGTTTTGAGCTTTCTTTAAAAATAGTTTTGTGGGCTAAAGAGATTTCTCATCAGTTGTGAGCATTTGCTGCTCATACAGAGGACACAGGTTTGGTTTCAGACAACCACATGGTGGCTCATGAATGTCTGGACCTTGCAGGGAAGTGACTTCCCTCTTCTTATTTCTGTAGGCATCAAGCCTACAAATGGTATACACACATGGCTACCTGCAAACAGGCAAACACGCAAAAATGAACAAATACATCCTTAAAAAGAATTACATTTCCCCTCCCTTCTCTCCTCCCACTCTCCCTCACCTATTCCCCTCCATCCACTCCTCTGAGAGGGTAAGGCCTCCCCTGGGAAATCAACTAAGTCTGTCCCATCACCTCTGTGAGGCAGGACCAAGGCCTTCCTCCCCCTGCCTAGGCTGAGCAAGGTATCTCCCACAAAGAATAGATTCCACCCTACCTATGCTCAATTTTGGCAAGAAGTAAAGTTCAAAAGACAGAGAAGGTTTATGTAAGAGTTTAAAGGTCTATTAAATGAAATTCAAAATCCCCTTCATAATTCTAGTGTATAATTATGTATTATATGTATTACATGTAAGAATTCCATGTATATTCAAATGAGCGAGAAGCTGATAGATCATACAAATAGTGTGCAAAACGCAATATCCTTACATCAATTGTACAAAATAAATTGTAAATGGAATTAACATTCTAACACAAAACAAGAGTATAAACACTCAAAGCAAACATGAATGCATGTGTGTGATTTTAGAGTAGGAAATAATTTTCTAAACATGAAGCACCTATATAAAATAAAAAGTAAAACAGAAAATGTGAGCAATAAATATGCCAATGCATATGAAATTCATAAAACAAAATGGAGACACACCATCTCTATAGAAAGATGGCAAAGACAGGGACGATGTCTTACAATAGGGTGGATACTGAACTTAGGGAAACATATTAAAACTTGCTAGAAATAAGGAAAATCTTATAGAGAAAAAAAGCCATATTTTTTTTCCTGCTATAGTAGTCAAGAAAAAATGATTCTATGCAAGGCTGCTGCTGTGTGACATGGCCAGGTTCAGGGGCTTCTTGTGTGACGAATCCTCTTGTAACCTTTCATCTTTATTTTTGGAGGCTACGTTGAAAATATTAAATCAAAGCGTGCCCGTGTGAAGAAAATTTTACATCTAGGAATCTTTCTAAAGTGAGCAGAGATGGGGATAAAGGTTCAAATGGAGGTACATATATCACAATCTAAATCTTTGGCACCGGGGAGGAGCACAGAGCTGAGACTGCAACCGCTGGAGATCACACTGCTGGAGACTTTACTGGATAAGGGGAATTGCTTGCAATACAATGCTAGGCATAAAATCCAGTGTGAGTAAAAGGATTTTGAGCAAGGACATTAATTTCATGTTTACACTGCCAACCACAGCTCATTTGTTCTGGATCTTCCTCTCTGGAAGAAAATACAAGCAGCCGTGGACATGGGGGTAAACTCGAGCTAAGTTTATAGATGATTTTATTTTCTCATCTTCTGAATATTTTATACTAACTGTATATTACTTTTACAGTCAGTAGACAAGCACTACTATTTTTAAAACAAATGCATCCCTTGAAAGACAGCTTTGTTCATTTTAACAGTTCTTATATTGTTATGTGTTCATTTCCTCCTATACCTGACTGCTGTTGGTCATGTATTATAAAAATGGATATGAAGGAATTATTATTATTGTATTGCAGATAATATTTTCGGTTATCTAGGGGCTCCATGTCAGGGAAAGGAGTAAGTGAAGGTGTAAGAAGTATTATTTTGTGGAAACTGAACAAGATGTGGGTGCCCTGGGGTCACCTGTCACGTCAATTCATTTTAGCACATGCATAACTTTATTTACTCATTTAATCATCTTAATGCCACTTTATTGCATTGCTTAAAACTCCGTCAGAGATTAATTCTGGATAATAATCTCCTGTATATAAGCACTAGCACAAATCCAAGAACAGTTTCTGGTATACTGGGGAGCTCCTGAGTCATCATGCTTTAGTATGTTCTAGGACTGAAGCAGTCATATTGAATATTTACATGTTATGGGATAGGGGCTTCCTTCGTGTGTGTGTGTGTGGGGGGAAGGCACGGATTGTGCCATATCGTGTTCTTTGTCAATGGGAGCCCAGAGGGATGTGTGCTGTCTAACAGGGCCTATGGCAACACAAACACAAGGGGAAGTTGCTTGAATTTCCTTGCTTGTGCCATGGAAAATGGGAAATGCATTCATCTGTAGGACACTGCATGCCTATAGAACACGGTGGCATTCAATAGGTAGTGTCACCGGAGATGCTGCTGCTAATACTGAGGTTGACTGGGAGAGCAGTTTCAAGTAAGTGAAAAGGTATTTGCCATCAGTAACCTGCTGGACAAGACATGGGGCGTTCCACGTGTCAACTCTAGACTTCTTGTCCCTAACACGTAAGAGTTCAAGCAGACATAAGCAGCAGGAAACATCCTCTGCACTTTCTGAATTGGTGGTTGCCCGTGTGACATAAACCAAGCTTCCAATTTTTACCCATTTGTCATCATGCTTCAGAGTAAATTACTCGGTGGTGCTTCAGGGGCCTGAAAAAAATTATCTTCAAAGAGTTTCCATCCACAGAGTAACTGAGTCATCTGAGAAAAAAATCTGAGTTAATTACTAAGGAATCAAGGAAATGGAAATGATACTTTGCAGTTAGGTTGCATCTGATTAAGGAAGACTTGATTGAGCTATTTGTAAAGTTTGCCTGCTGTACCTTATTATTATGTAATAGAAACCCAGAAAGAAAAGATAATAAGCTTTGATATAAAGTATCATGCTTTTGCAAAGTGCTCCAGAAAAGCTAAATGTTACTATTGATGATCCTATGGAAACATCGTTAAGACTAGATTCTGTATTGCCCCAAAGATATATTTTAGTATCTCCTGCAGAATTAGAACTGAATTTTATGGCCCTCTTTTCATGGGTATTTGCTCTGTCAGCAGATGCTAACTGAAGATGCATGAAGAGGAGAAAGTCAGACTGGCATCATCCTCTCTCTAATGCCAGCTCATGTATAAAGCATTCCATCCCCCAGAGCTGCAAGGCTAGAAGTGCCACAGGGTGCAGCGTCATTCTCCCAACACTAAGCAGAACTGTTGCCACAAATGCATCACACCCCAAACACTTACCTCCCAGATGCAAGGTACCAGGGAGTGACTGTATTTATGTTCCCAAGGGTAGAGCTGATTGCTTATGGTCATAAATGGGATGTGGCTAGATCTATGTTTCTTTGCGTTGCCTGGCTCAGTGCCGTGTCTTCCTTTTATTGACCACAATTAGCCAGCCATGGGCAATGACTCTACATTCATTCACAATGCTAACATGATGCTCTGAGCCAGAGTGTACTGAGGATGACTCATCCTTTACAGTAACTGATGCTCAAGATTTAGTAGTCTATGCACGGGGGTATGTAGTGTAAAAGATAAAGGTAGTTCTTTCCTTCCCTATCTCTTTCTTTGTCACAATTCTTTCCAGGGGTTGTTGAGAAACAGCGGATAGTGGATCAGGAAGATGTAATCAGAGGTCACAAATATGCTCTGGGCCTGAGCTTTCTTATCAGTAGAGGATTGGAGTCAACAACATCTGAGTTGTCTTGTCCTTCCTAAAATGGGGTTTGCTGACCTACCTACTGCGCAGAGAAGTAGGGTCTGGAAAAGACAGCAGAAAGCTCACAGGGAGCTTATATTCTTTTTGAGAGTGGAAGGACTAATTAAACAACAAACCCAGTTCTATACAGCTAAAGTGAGTGTTAATGACTTGGCAGCAGTTTTGAAGTGATACATTAGACACCGAGCTGAGGACTCTTTAAATAATGATGTTAATGAATGGAGTCATCAGGGAAGGGCAAGTTATTATGAGCTCTGCTGGTGGGGAACATGTCTGGCAGAAAGAATGATTTATATAGGTAGATATATGATGGGCATATAGGCTGGAGTGACAGTGGCCTTATTTTCAGAAGACTCAGTAGGAGCAAACATGAGAACACAGGATAATCATGGTGGACATGGTTTTTATCTACCTTTCTGTGTCCTGTACATTCTCCAATGTAGTCTGATATATGAAAAATACAATTTTCTGGGAATTTTTCTTTCATTCTCTGCCTTTAGAATTCTAAACAAGGATTAGATGGTAAGGTGGTCTTGAAGTCTCTAGATGACAGTGGTCCAGCAACACAGATTCATGGAATGATCTATAGTAGTGATGCATGTACCTCTCAGCTCTGATGTCACTCACTGTGAGAAGTTCCCATATGTAAGGTATACTGTGTTCATTGGATTAAGGCTTCACAGTACCCTTGGCTTGTGATTTGGCATAACATTAAATGATTTCTCATTAAAGAAAACACATATAGTTAAAGGAACTACCATAATTTGTTTTATTGAAAAAGATTATCAAGTTATAATAGATTCATCTTAATAAACCAGCATGATATTGGTAGAAAGCAGACACTGTTCAAGGGAATAGAATAAAGGACCCAGATAAAAATCCACGTAATATAGTCACCTGATTTTTGACAAAGCTATGAAAAGCACACACAGCAGAGAAAATACACCATCTTTCACAAACGGTGCTGTGGAGACTGGATGGAAACATAGAGAAGAATTAAACTAGGACTTTTTCTCTCACCCTGCACAAAAATCAAAACCAAATGAATCAAGGACTTCAGCCTAAGACCACCAACTCTGAAACTACTACAGGAAAAATTACATTTCAACATTTAGTCACAGTTCTTTCTGGGTGGAATATTGGTAACTCAAGAAATAAGATCAACAATCAACAAACAGGATCTCATAAAACTAAAATGTTTCTCTACAGCAAAAGAAGCAGTCAATTAATTAAAAAGTAAGCCTCAAAAGAAAGGAAATCTTCACCAGATGATGGATAATCAGTATGTAGAATATACAAAAACCCCAAAAGACAAAAACAAAAAACCCAAACATCAAAAACAAAGAAAAATCCTAATAAAAATGGGCTATTGAACTGACAAGAGATTTCTCAATACAAATGGCAAGAAACCACTCATGAAAGTGCCATTGTCCCCTCCCCATTATTTCATTCCTCACTTCATATCACCAGCCCCCGGCCATTATCTTCCTGCCCCTAGCCCCTGACCAATTTTGGGGGTTATTATGTGTTGGTACTCACATCTGAGGATCAGGAACTAAGAACTGCCGATGGGAGAGTACAGACAGTGTTTGGTTTTGGGGGGTCTGGGTTTACCTTGGTCAATATAATCTTCTCTAGGTACATCCATTTATGTGACTATTTCATGATATCGTTTTTCTTTACAAACAGCCAAATATTATTCCACTGTATATATGTACCAAATTTTCATCATTCATTCATCAGTTGAAGGATATTTAGGTTGTTTCCATTTTATAGCTATTGTGAATAGGGAAGCTGTGAACATTGCTTATATGTGTGGGGTAGGAGGTCAAGCCCTTTGGGTATATATCAAGGACTGGTATAGTTGAGTCATGTGGTAATGTTTTTTATCTTTTGAGATTCTTCATACTGATTTCAAGTGTTGCCGTACCAATTTGCAATCCCACCAAGAGTGAATGAAAATTCCCCTTTCTCCACAATTTTGCCAGCATTTATGGTCAGTTTTTTGTTTGCTTATTTTTGTTTGTTTTTGATCATAGCAATTTTAACTTAGGTAATATTGCAGAAATGGGACAGATTGTAAGAACCATAATACCAGGAAGTCTGCTGTGAAACAGTTTCTCTTAGAAATGATTACACAAGACCAGAAACATGGCAATATCAATGAACACATTAACTTTAAAGAGGAAAATGCATGGGGTCCCATTCTTACAACTAATTAATGCTGGGAGAGAGGAAATTAACCTCTCCCAGTGATTAGCCTGGATGCACAACTTTATACACAAATAACAAAAGCAGACTTAATGTGTTGTATTTATATCTCTTTGTGCAAGCACACATATGTAAAAATAACAAGCAAAGAAAAAAAGGCTATCACCTTAAGAACGGGGGCATGGGGGAGTTTAAAAGAGGGGAGTGGAGAGAGGCTGGAGGAAGAAAATGGAGGGGAGAGTTGTGTGATTGTATTAAATTTTAGGGCATATTTAAAAATTGCTTTCACCATCCTTAGCCACTAGGGAAATGAAGATTAAAGCTATTTGATATCCCATCTCTCCCTAGTCAGAATGGACATGTCATTATGTAACAAATAGGGGTGAGGGTGTAGAGTAAGGAGAACTTACTCACTACTGGTGTGAGTGTAAACCGGTGCAACCAGTGTGCGTATCAGTCTAAAATTCCCTCAGAAAGACTAAAAAGAGAATTGTCATATGACCCAGCTATACTGCTCCTTGGCAAACACACGGAGACCTCTATATCCTACTATGGAGAGCCTGCCTCTGCCGTGTTCATCTCATCCCACTCTGTTGACAATAGTGAGGAATGGAGCCAGCCTAGATGCCCATCAGCTGATAAGTGCACAATGAAAATGTGGCACATACATAAGAGAATTTTAATCAGCCTCAAGAAAAAGGGAAATATAAAATTTTCAGGAAAATAGAAGGATATGGAAATGTTCTACTGGATGAAGTAACCCAATCCCAGAATAACAAATGCCACATGTTCTCTCTTGTATGTGGATCACTGCTTTGATTTGTTAGATTTCTGTGTTTGTCTTGGATTGTCTGTAAAGACCATGGATTTAGGAAGGCCAGGAAGGCATGGATGAAAGTGGGGAGAGTAACTGGGAGGTTTAAATGGGGACAAGAGCATGGGAACAGGACAGAGGAGAGTAGCTGGGGAGACACTAGAGATGCTTGCATAAATCATTGGAAAACCTACTACTCTATAAGCTAATTTTCAGAAGTGTTTGAATGGAGATACACTGCATAGATATTAATGTCAGAGGCTATGAGTGATTAAACAAATATCCCAGTGCTGGGCAAGGCATACCACCCTATGAGTATTTTGCTGCAAAGGGCACAGGGATTCCCAAAATAACATAATTAATTACTTTCTACTTGTATTTGAAGTCTGTTCCACAGGAGGGACTTCATGCTTGGTACTTTAAGCCTGATCAAAAGTCTATGGAAGGGGAGATCATAAGCCCTAGGGGCCTCTTACTACTCTTGCTTTGCTAAATAAACATGGTGTCACGATGCCATTTAAATATCTATGTTTAGCATCAGTGAAATGGTTCAGTGGGTACAGGTGCTTGCTGCCAACCCTGAAATCTTGAATTTGATCCCTAAGACCCACAAGGTAGGGAGAACCTACTCCTTCCAGGTGCACTGTGACTTCCAGATGCATGCATATATGCACATTCACAAATAAATAAAAAGTTAGAAGAATATGTTTCTCTGGGTTTTGATCAGAGACACTTCCTTCACTAGTTGATGGTGGTGAATGCAGAGACTCCCAGCTGTTCAAGGAGCTGAGGAAAGCAACAGCCGAATGCTCAGCCTTGGCTCAAGGCACAGGGTACACAGCTGAAGATGGTCAGAAAGAACTTAAGAGAAGAGAGATGGGAAGGAAGGATGTGCCACACTATCCTCTGGGCATGATGTGGTGTTGGAATTATGAAGTCACAAAAATGGTGGCTCTGTGTATTGGGCCTGCACAGTGCTGAACCTGACAACATTAAGTCACAGATAGAGGAGATCCCTACTTCTCTCTGGGGAACTATTGGCTGGTGTTGGATGTGGGAGGAGAAAGAGTCATCGACTTTAGTGATATAATCACAGGTTCATCCCCCGTGGCCAGTGGACAGCTCCATACTCACACACATATTAGTATTATTGGTTAAACTCAGTGGATCACAAAGAGAATAAAAACAAAATGACAAGAAAGCAAGAGGGAGACGTAAGGGGGCATTAATAGGAGTAGGAGGGCAATAAAAGGATTGGGGATAAGTGGAATCAGAATGCACTATGTGCATGTGTGAAATTGTCAAGGAATGCATTTAATTAAATAAAAAAGATTCTTCTCCTGGCACTAACCATCAAACTATTTTCAGTTAGGAATAAGATGAATTTCATCTATTTTGTGTTTTGTGTGCCAAAAGGTGGGCACAATTATAACACCCACCATAGGATTATCCCTGTATATACTTTGCATGGACTGATATCTTTAATTTTAAACACAGCACTATAAAACTATGTTGTGACCACCATTTTCCAAATAAGGAAACAGTCTGAGACACAGAGGGCTGTACACGTCAATTCCTGTCATTAAGTAGAAAAGCTGGAACCTGAATCCAGTTTTCACGTTCGAGAGACTATGTCCTTAGCTATAATGATCAGAATTAAAAAAAAAAACATACCTGAAGTGTCTCTCAGCACTGGATCTGACTCAAAAATAGAGCTATCTCTGTGGCTGAGAGATTGTTTTTGTGATGTCTTTTAAGTTTCACTGAATATGCCTAATTTTAATCAGCCAATTTTGAGAGAAAAAAAAGATAACTGGCAAGATGAGGGCACTCGTGACGTGCTGAGCAGCCACATTCATTGCCTGGAATAATGGCGAGAATAATGATGTTTTCCCTGCATAAGTTGTGCATAACTGGCCCACAATTTATCTTGTGCAGAACACAGGTGACACACTTGGGTTTGATAGGAGCTCTTAGGCTAATATAAAATCGCAAGAGGGCTGCTTCCAAGTGACCTCAGGCCCCACCAGCTGGTTAGGTGCCCTAGGCCATGCAGGAAGAATAATTAACATATCTTTTGATTAAGTATTTTCAACCAAAATGTTGGGGAGTTAGGTTAACCCAGGTAGAATTAGGGACTCCACCACTTACTGGCATATGGATTTAGGGAGGAAGAGGATATGAAGTGGCAGGCAGCAAATACCCAGGTATGTAATAAAGGGGTCACAGGGTGGACTTGAGGAGATTAAAATAAAACAAGAGACTCTCCGTACTCCATTAAGGCAGAATGGTGCCTTATGAATAGAGATGCATCTCTTTGTCCAACGTAAGTGCCAACTTGGAACAAAATATATCTGTATAATGAAGTGAGACATGTAATTGGTAAATTTCCATTTAGAGTTTATAAAGTAGTAAACATTATGCTAGACATTAGGAAAAGTTGAGAGAGAAGATGCAATGAGTTTCTGGAAAAACTAGGATGGCCTTGCCAGTGTATGTTGACTGGATAGGATATTATGTCAATGCTTAGCAGAGAATCTAAGAAAGGGAAATCTATATTCAAACTGAGATTTGCATGAGAATTTGCCCAGCGATAGAGAGTTGGGAGCTATGTGTTAGCCAGAGGAAAGAGATAGGTAAAAATAGTATTGGTGGCTTGCTAGTGCAATTGGCGTGTCAGAAGGTGAAAATGGGTAAAGGCAGGAAAAGAAGTGTAGTCTGTGAGCAGGCAGGGGTAGGTTATAGAAAGGTTTACATGTTTTCTAGGCACATGGAGATTGTATTCTGGTAGGGTTGGAAGACACTGGAAGGTTTCAAGCATGTACTTACCCAAGCACATTTTATTTGGAGGTTGGAAAACAATGGGACACTAAAAGCTTTTTCCTGCAACCCAAGCCCAGAGTTCATTATCTCTCAGTGGGTTTTCTGGGTCATCTATCTGTGCTCCCCATTTTCTGCTATTATAGAACACTTCACATTTGGGATGGTAACTGGGGTTCCAGTTCATACCTCAATGTTGGAATCTAGCAAGTTCTAGTGATTGGAACATGGCCTAACAAAGGCTGGGGGACTTCTTTCCATAGTCTGGGTATTTTCAATGTCTTCTGATACCTGAGTTCTTAGTCTGAGAGATTAATTCTCTTGTTCCTTATAAAAATGAGATGAGATAGTGGGGTGATTGAACTTAACTTTATCCTCAGAAAAGGATATTAGTTGATAGTGTAGCCTGAGAAAGTTAGCTTCGGTCTGTGAGTCACACATTAGAGAAATGTGCATGAGGATTCATGATCTAGAATTGAGCATGTTAGTAAGGCTAGATTAATTTATATACATAAACCCATGGGCAGGAAAGTGAGTGTCATTTCTGCTATTAATAAAGCAATTTAATAATGACCTCCGAATACTGGTTTGGCTATTATTCACCTTGTAACCCTTGTGATAGTATTTTCCAACTTCACCTTCTTGTTCTCTCATTGCTCAAGGTTATCTGTAGTTCATTTTACATCATATAAAATTTGCCGCATGTGTTAATTAAGGTGGTGCATGCTATTGCGACTGATTCTTGCAGGGCCACAATCTTGGTTAGAAATTCAGGGTCTCAAGTTGTTTCTAAGCATAACTTCAAAATGTTGTGAGCATGGTGTCTTCATTTGCTTGCTTGTTGCTAGTGTGGTAAAACACTGATCAAAAAGAAATACCCCCCCCCAAAAACCCATGCAACAACAACAAAACCAGTAACAGCAAAAATTATCCCACAACTCCGGAGGAATGGTTCCATTCAGAGTATAGTTTATCCTTAAAAGAAGCCAAGGCAGGAATTTGAGGAAGGAACTAAAGCTGGGACCATTAAAGGCGTGTTTTTACTGACTTGCTCCTTCTTGCTTACCCAGTTACCTTTCTTACATAACCCAACCCAGCAGCCTAGGGATGTTACTGCCTACTTAGGCTGGACCCTCCCACAGCAACCAACAATTAAGAAAATGCCCCACAGACATGCCAATAGGCCAATATGATGGAAACAATTTCTTATTTGAAGTTCTCTCTTCCTAGTTATGTCTAAGTTTCTGTCAACTTGACAGAAACTATCTATGGCAGACAGGCAGGAGATTTAATTGTGTAGAGGAAAAGACAGTTCCAGTCGTTATCTGGAATGTTATTTACCGAGCTTAGCTCACTCTTAATGATTCACTATATATACCCATTCTGTGCAGAGTTTACATTTAAGTGTGACACAGCATCTCATGCTGTATGTCTAAGTGAACTCTAAGGTGCACTGAGGAAGGCCCTCAGATGCTGGGTGAGCCAAAGGGAGAGGAGGAAGATGTTATGAGAGATGACATGCTGGTAAGATGTGGAGGTAGCTTCCTTTCTTTCCATCAGGTAAGACCCAATAACTTAATAGCATCAATTATCATGAAATATGCTCAGGTACCCACCTAAGACAAATTTTGGTTTGTCTCTGTTCTGTACAGCCGTGCGTGAGATTCCTGAGAAGTCACACAGTACTTATTGAGCTTCACAAGATGCTGTGTCTATGAATCAGCATCCACACACAACTGCGCGAGTTCTTTCTGACTTTAAATGGAGGTGTAGGCCACATAGTTAAATTATAGATCCAATAAACCTGACACTTGACTCCTCTTGTCATAGCTTGACAGTATCCTTAAACGCCAATGGACCAGAAAATACAATTGCACAATATTGCTCAAACTGAGAGCAGTAAAACTGATGGATGGAATGATAAGGATTAGCTAAGATGAAATCACCAGAATTATGCAGCCTCTGTGGTGCTGCCTACTTCCCACTAGAATTTAACTGTGAACTCTCCACAATGAAATGAATCCCTTCTAAGTTATTACTATGGGCAGGTTCCAGATTACTAATTAGTACAGACTCTATGTATGACAATTACCGTGCCGTTTACATGAATATCCCAATGTTCCTGCAATTTTATATTGCCTTGTAGAACTGACATCCTTGCCTGTCAGACTGGTGTTCATATTTTTGCATGACTGAGCAGTCTTTAATTCTCTTACGTTCTAAAATGAAGGCACACAGCCATTGAATGAGTTGTTCATTGTCTGCACACTTGCAGAAGACCAACACCCATACTAGAGTGTCTTCTTTGACAAGCAAGTTCCTAACCTGATTTTTCAGAGCACAGAGTACCGGGCTGCAGGTTCAACTCAGTGGCATAGTGCCTGCCATGTGAACACAAGGCCCAGGGTTCAATGTTCATGACCACAATCCATCAAAACAGAACACAGCAAGAAGACGAGGCATGGAGTTTACCTCTGGATCAGATTTGTTGTAAGGAGGTTTCTGTCCCACCCAGTCCTTTAATAAGCACACAGAACACTATATTTGCCATATTGTTTGACCAATAGCTTAAGTGTATTGCTAGCTAGCTCTTACATCAAGAATTAACCAATTTCCATTAATCTGTGTATTGCCACAAGGCTGTGGCTTACTTTGTAAAGTTTTGAAGTCTGTCTCCGGTGGAGCTACATGGCTTCTCCTGACCCCACCCTCTTTCCCCCAGCATTTAGTTAGTTTTCCCAGGCTAGCTCTACTCTACCCTATCAGGCCAAGCCAGTTTCTTTATTAACCAATGGTATTCACAGCATACAGAGGGGACTCGCACATCACAAATCCTAGTTCTACTATGACTAGTTACAAATATTAAAATCGATAACTCTTCTCGCTATCTGTTTCTGCCTTTATCATATGAAGTTAATGATACAACCTACATCACAGCACATTGTGAGGCTACAGCATTAGCTTATCTGCTAAGCCCTGTGTCTGCAACTGAGTGAGCGCACACGAATGCTTCGGTTCACTGCAGCTAATTTGCAGTCTGCTTACACACAGTGAGGTGCTGTAGTCTAAGTATGGAGAGTCGCTGCTTCACCAGATAAAACGGAAAGCGAAGCGTCCTTTCTTTAATCATTTAGCGGCAGGCAACTGTCACTCCCCCAGACTGCTTTTCCCAGCAGGGACTGCTCTGGACAGTCTGTTTCCTCTTTTCTCCTGGCAAAGGTTTCGCTTTTCACACATCTTCCAGCACAGCAGGCTGTGGTGACTCTCCAAAGTTGGCCACAAAGTTGGAAGTGTCTGAGCAGGGCTAGAGGGTCAGCAGCCCAGGCCTTGAGTTGCACTTTCTCTGCGCTCCCACCGCTTGCAGCCTGAGAGAGCTGCTATTTCAAAGGCTTCTCACATTTTCGGAGTGAGAGCTGGGACACCGCAGAGCACATGTGTTGTGTAGGAGGTATTTGGGGGTGTATATGCCAGCTTCCTTGCATGTACCTGTACTTAGCTGAGATGGGCTAGAAATGCTTGATTTTAACACATGGCAAGGTGGGGTGCATCTTCCCTAGGGCCACTTCATTGCATGAAGCTGCATCGCTACAAAGTCAAGTTTTACAGATATAGCCTAAGCTGCTATTTTGCCTAAAGTATTATTTCTGTTGGTGAAATTGCAGAATAGTGGGGCAGTGGGAAGAGTTCCCAAATGTCTGAAGAGGAAAATCCCCACACTGTGACCAGGACTCACCCCTGTTTCATTGCTCCAACTTTTTGATGAGCATCCCTCTGGTCCTTTCTTTTTTCTTCCTTCTTTCTTTCATTCCTCTCTCTTTCCTTTCCTTCTCCCTTTTCTCTTTTCTGTCTGCATTTGTTTATTTCTTATTCAATTAATATCTGTTGGTTGGTGGGAGCACAGGGCAAATGGCTTTCAAGAACGCTTTTTTTTTCCTATTCTGAGAAGCAGGTATTAGGCTAGGGAGATGGCTCAGTGGATAAAAGCACTTTCTGTGTCAACATGAGGACCTGAGTTCAGACACTTAGCACCTAGTTAAAGCCAAGCATGACTGTGGGTACCTGTAACTCCAGTGCTCAGAAGAGGGAGAAACCAAAGGAGGATTCTGGGGGCTTTCTGGCTAGTTATCCTCTGTGAGTGTGTGGATGATAATACAATCTCTGGTACAATGAGAGACCCTGTCTCAAAGGAATAAGATGGAGAAGAATAGAGTAGGAAATCTGACATCCTCCTTTGATCTGAAGACAGGAAGTTGCACCCACATGCACAGGTGCTCATATACTGCGTGCAAATACACACACACATACACACACATACACACACACAGAGGAAGTAAATGTTAAAGAAATAGCAACACTATAGTTACCATGTGTTAAGTTCATAGGTCTATTAAAACAACCCAGATTTATATGACATGATATGGGTAAATACAATGTAGTAATCCATGCCAAAGAATATTATTTGTCAATAGAAAGAAATGAAATATGGATGTGTACTTCAGTATGAGCGAGTCTGGAGAACATTTGACTAAGTGAGAGAGGCAAGGCACAAAATACTGTGCGTGTTTTATGATTCTTTAGATGAAATGTCTACAACAGGCAAGTCCATAGAAACAGAATATAGATTCATAGCTACGAAGAGTTTAAGAAATGAGGAATTACTGCTTGAGTGTGGAATTTTTAATAGGTAATGACAAAGTTTTAAAATTTAACAGGCAATTATGAAGTGAATTTACTAAAGAGCATTGAATTGGACACCTTAGATGGTTGAAACGTGTAGTATGTGAACTATGTCTCGACAAGTCTGTGGGAGTATGCAAGGCAAGATGACTTGTTTTCATGGTGGTAGAGAAGGCTACCTTGAGTAACTGCAGATCTTCCAGGGGATGGGAATTCTCTAGGTACAGGGAGCTGGGAAGTTGGGAAGAGCACCTCCCGTCATAAGAGGAACAGTGAGGTATAACAGCAGCAGAGAGAAGGCTAGAGCTATGGGAGCTTTGAGATGAAGAAGAGTGATACAGAGGCGCTGGAGAGGCCATTTTGCTAATAGTGCCAAGATGTGGCTCAAGATGTAACATAGGTATTATTTAATGTCATTCTCCCATTAATCAAAGAGGTGAAAGTCATTAAAGATAGGAAAGTCATGTAGCACCTTAAAGACAGTCGTCACCACATATACTTGTCTATTGAGGACACTGAAGGGCACTGATGGAGCATGGACAAGATCAGGTCCAGTTTTTATTTCAAATTTCCCATTGACTACTTTTGTGAAACAATGTAAGGATCAAAGAATCACAAGCCTTGGCTGCAGATGTCTCTACATGCCAATGTCATATGTCCAGAAACTGTCTAATTTTGTAGAATCAATAGTTAGGCCACATGAAGAATGGAACTGTTCAGAAAGTCTGGAGGAATGTCCAGCACGTGATCTAAGAACCACTCATCCAATCCATGTACTGTAGCTCCTCTACCCAATCAATTTTTGATAAATTAGTTGTCTCCGGTAGGATAGGGCATTGAGCTCCTTAAGTCTTTCCTTTCACATGTCAGATTGATGGGAAAAGACTGGCATCATTAGGCTTTATTGATCTAGGTACCAGAAAATAGTAAAGTGAAAGTTGGGGGCACAGACACTGAAATCAGACAGGCTCTGGGTGTGGAATTACAGAGAGGCCATTTGTTCTGAATCAGGTCTGATAAGTTGCAGCAGGGAAGATTCAAAGGCTGCCTGAGAACCTTACCACAAGAGGGTTCAGTAACACTCCCCGCTCAGAGGTCTGTCACTAATCAATGCATGATTATTCATTGCTGGTCCAGTCTAGGAGGAGGGTCCTGAAATCAATAGAGGAGGCTTTCAGTAGAGCTAAAAAATTAACAAAGACTACATAACCTCAGTTTGGAGAACTTCCCTCTGGTAAAGGTTGGCCATCTTTTACACTGTGGAGGGAGTCAGCATTAGTAGCACTGTTGGGTTCACCCTAGAGAGGAAAGTCAAATGAAGGTGAGGTTACATTTGCAAGGTTTGTTAGGTTCTGGTGGATAATTGATAACTTTAATTTCACATGCAATTTTAATTTTACCTTGCCATGTAACAACACATACAAATTTTCCTGTGACAATGATAGAAAGCATTCCTTTCACTAGAGCAATGCAGAACTTAGAAGATTTTGGTAATGCCTTTCTTTTTTTTTCCTCCTAGAGGTTAGCATTTGAGCATGGCCCTCTCCTCTCATTATTTAAGGTACCTGACAATCTCTTCTCTACTTACTTGGGGCTGGGTGCTGTCTTTTACCTGAATATTATCACGAGGCTGGGGATGGTAGATAAGAAGGAAAGGATGGTAGAGGAGTGGCGGGTGGCATGGGGAGCTATGTAGATGGGGGTTTTCTCCATTCTCACTCTTCAACAGAGTTTCCTTAAGTTGAGAGACATCAGCAAGTAGCCTCCTGCACTTTCTACACTTTTTTGCCCAATGGGGATGGGGAATCTTTTCAGCTTCTAGAAGGAATCCTATGTTAGTTTGAATTCCTTCTACAGAGCAGAAGTTGATTTCCAGATAGTCTTGGGGAAGATCAACTGGGAGCCACTGAGAAGACAGAGCACTTAGGCTGGAGGTAAGGTCAGTTTCTCTTGAGCATCACAGAGTATGGCTCTTTGAACAAAGGCAGGTACATAAGGACTATTTTCTACATATCCGTTCAGGAAGACCCATGATTCTTATTTAATACCGGAATGATGAAGGAGGTGCAGAAGGTTTTGATAGCGTAGAGCTGGTAACAGCTATAGGGATAGATCATTTAATATTAGAATTAATCTACATTAGATGTCTTATAGCAGAAATAATAGGAAAATGATAGCTGATATTTATATGGTGCTCAGATGTGGTACTTAAAGTATTTTTATATTAATTCAGTTAATCCTTTGAAGAATTATGAGAGTTAGGGTCATACCCATTTTTTCATATGAAGAATTAAAGGTACAGAAGAAATAATGTGTGTAGCATCATACAGACATTAATAGCAGAAGTGGAAATTAAATAAAAAAATATGGCTGAAACATTAATACTTTCAAGGGACTTTAGAAACCAGCAGAGAACATTGCAGATAATTAGTGTGAAATGCTTTCCTGAGTCGCTTACATTCTATTTTCCCATTTTGATCCCTTCATTCAGCAGGCACTCATTAGGGTTTGGCATGTCTAAAGAATTGCTAGCCAGCAAGAGAGAACTGCAGGAGATGATATTACAGGGTGATGGCTTATATCATGTCGTTCCTCGAATCTTCTTCAAATTCCTTAGTTTTCCCTCCAGAAGGTGTGGAAAGTTTTGGGAGTGTGTTCAGCAGAAGAGAGATATAATTACATATATACAAGAGAGAGGCATGGGTACATTATGGATATATATTGAAGGTAGAATTAAGGTGATTTACTGATGGATTGGTTCTGAGATCTGAGGTTGAAGGATGCAATTACTGCCAATTTGAAAAACTTTTTGTAACCTGAAGTTCATCTCAGTAGCACCAGACCCTTTAGTAGCTGAGTCCAGGCTCATATTGTAGTGCCTAGTGAGTAGTGTTATTGAGTTTGAAAGCAGTGCTTATGCATAATATCTTGATAATGGAGAGAGCAAAGAGTTCAGATGGGTAGATATGGGTTATGTCAAAATGTCCTATTATTTTATGCTCTTCCTATGAATATCTTGTTCACACATCTTAATGGAAAAGTCATGGGAACCTTCGTATGAATTGAAATTAACCCTCCCCCAATATGTTATCTTCTTGTCCCTGAAGTCTTACTTTGCAACATTACTTGATGATAGGTCTTAGAAAAATTAATAAAGTTAGACTGAGTCTATTATGGATGATCCTAATAAATATGATTGATGTCCTTGCATAAAGGAGGATGTTCTCACAGCGGGGAATGGCATGGTGGTGTGAAGGCAGAGGTCTGAATGATGAGCCTGTAGGGCAAAGAATGACAAGGCAGTACCAGAAGCTATCACAGAAGCTCAGAGCAGATGTCTCTCACACTACTCAGAGGTGTGAACTCTGTCAACACCTTGATCTTGGGCTCCAAGCCTTCCAAACTGTGAAATGACAAATATACTTCTTTTCTCTGTGACATAAATGCTAGAAGATGAAGAAAAGATTTTATAAAATAAAATCTGGACTGTCATGAGGTCTTGAGAAAGAATTACAAGAAACCCATGACCAAGATATTAAGATGGATGCTAAGTTGTCTACCTACTGATGACTAAGCAGCTGCCATTACTACAGTGCCTGGACCATAGCAGGCATGCATAGAATCTTCAGTAACTATTTGGGGCCTGGTAGATGTCTGTTTCATACCAATATCTAATATTTAATAGACACTAAATAAGTACTATTTTCTTGATTTGAGGACTAGAAACCACCAACAATTTTGCTAGTTTCTTTTATAGCAAAATACTTGAGAAATCAACCTATGAGGGGAAAGTGTTTTGTTTGGGCATATGGCTTTTAGGACTCTATATTCATGATTTATTGATCCTTTTGGGACTATCATAAGGCAACATATTAGGCAGGAAAGTGGGCTCCCCTAATGGCCAGGAAATTGATAAACACGGAGAGAGGAGTGATTAGGGTTTCATAATCCTCTTCCAGGGCATGCCTACAATGACTTGAAGACCTCTGGCCATGCCCCGCCTTTTAGCTTTTACTTCCAGCCACTAGCGCAGTGGTTCTCAGTCTTCTTAATGTCTTGACACTTTAACACAGTTCCCCATGTTCTGGTGACCCCCAACCATAAAATTATTTTGTTACTACTTCATAACTCTAATTTTGCTACTGTTATGAATTGCATTATAAATATCTGCTACAGAGCATATCTGATACACAACCCTTGAAGGGATTGTGGCCCCAGGTTAGAACCTCTTCACTAGGGCAAAGCTGGGGATTAAGCCTTTGACACATGGGCTTTTGGGGACTCTTCAGATCTAAATTTATAGCATAAATTGCAATAATGTTTTCAAAATCCTTTTAGAAAACCAGATACTGTAATGTCAGCATGCTCAGAGCTTTTTACCAAGAGAGCATGTGGTCCCCTTTTACATCTTCTCACTATTTCAAGACATTATAATCTAGCATTGTATTAGAACTTTTAGAAAGGCAAAATCAAACCTCTGTCTTCATGGACCACAATAACAAGAATAAGGGAAAGCGCAGAAATAGGAAGTAAAAAACCCTAGCAACTTAATTGTAGTCTTTTAACAACTCGTAATTTAGGGCTTGACCTACCAAGATGTATTATGTCAAAAACAGTTTAAACTGCAAACTCTGTTGAAGAACCAGATGTTTTTTTAATGACCTGTAATCAATTAATATGCTTCCTCGTCATGAACTTAGCTATAGGAATGAATTTGAATTTTTCACCTCATCTCTAAATTATTTTCAACCTCATCTTAATGGTTTGTGGCTTCAGCTTGAACTGTTCTTGCCAGTTTTTCAGCCTGCACTTGTCATCCTTCAGTGTGTGTAAGTGGCAAGGATGAGACTTGATGCTCTAGGTAATGATGTAATTGATAACTGTTGTAAAAATCTTTGCAATGTTTCTTTAAAACTGCATGGAGGGAGCATGTAAGTGGGAAAAGTTCCAAATAGTTACAGACCAGAAGGAGCTGTCTGCCATGTTTCTTCATGACAGCAGCAATAAAATATATGCCAATTCCAGTGGGCTAAATAAATCTTTGCTCTGAGATGGGAGTGGATGGCAGGCACAGTGTGTTACAACCTGCCCCAGGTTTTCCCAGTGACCCCATGCCTCCTCTTTGAGAGCAATATTGTGCTAACAGGCAGACAATGATTGGCTACCCACGTTGTTC
Source organism: Neodon shergylaensis (assembly GCA_025134845.1). Lineage (NCBI taxonomy): Eukaryota > Metazoa > Chordata > Mammalia > Rodentia > Cricetidae > Neodon > Neodon shergylaensis. Next base: position 1,641,507 of record JABTXL010007882.1, read on the forward strand.
ATAAATAAAAGCAGCTGGCTACATCATAAGTCTAAGTAGCAAAGGCTTCATCATTATTTATGAGATAGGCTGGCGAGAAGACGGCTTTAAAAGTGCAATAGCAAACGCCATCTTTCCCAGGGAATGTGGGATGATTGGAGGGTGTCTCTGTGTGGGTCTTTCAGGAGAAAAGAAGCTAGCTAGTGTCACATTCATTTCCATGCTACCTTCTCTATTTTGTGTGTGGTAAATAACAGAAACTCATTATCATAACACAGGTCCTGCAAGCCTTCCCTGAAGAGATTTTATCCAGCACAGTCGCTGGTCTATTTCGTTGCTTGGCTTAAAGCAAAGGTTGCTTATTGATTCCAGTCATGTAGAACAAGCATGGGCAACAAGGACTTGAACAGCCTGTCTTTTTTTTTTATCCAGTTGGTAGAGGTAATAGCTAGAACATGATGGATAACTGACAATAGGTCACACTATCCGTCTCCCCGTAGGCATTCTTTGCCCCGGCAGTGTGTTCTAGGCCACTTGAACATATGTGGTCTCTTGCTCATTCCATCCCTCACTGTTTCCCAACAGTTACTAGGTGATTCTGGGAAAGCACCTAAGAGTGTGTGACCTGATCCTGTCCTATGTTCTCTGTTTTGGGGGGCACTGTGCCAGCTTCCAGCATTCTATCTGTGCACCTCCTTTCTGTTATTACATTGTGGAGTGGATTTTTGGTAAGGACGGAAGGGCTGCTGCCTTCTAGGCTTCATCAGCAACTAGACAGAGAAAGTGTATCAAATAGGGAATGAAGTATCCATGAGCCCACTCATTTGGAAAGCAGAAACTTCTCCCAAATTAGGTTTATTGACAATAAGACTGATACTTTCAAATTTGGCATGAATCCTGTGATTATTTTTCTCTCAAATGACTCTGAATTTTGTTAGAAGAAATGGAGAGATGTTACCGTTGTTTCTTATCACTATTAAACTCTGATAATATATATGCAAATGGAATATTCACTCTGACCTTGAAGAAGAGCTTAGGATAAGCATTTGGGTAATTAGAGTACAGTGCAAATATTATATGTTTATTCTAGACAAAAAGTCACTCGAACACTTTTTAGGTTTTACGTTTGCTTTTGTTGTCTACTCTGACTTTTTAACTTATTTCTTCCTTCCTCTCCTGTCTGCACCATTTCTTCTCTCCTCCTCATTGCTCTTGATTCTGAACTACCTTTCACTATGCAGATATGTATAGACACATGAGTAGACAGCAGGATGCTGGCACTGAGGGCATCCTTTCTGTGTCGCAGCCCACCAACCCCGTGGCATTGGAAGAGGACACATAATTTATATAACAATCTCATGTGAGACAGAAGTGTTGGGTGCCCTGTAATGTATTGAGAAGATGCTGCTTCTATAGTCCTTTGTATGACACAGTCCCTCATCCTTTACTTCTCCTTAGTTGACACAGGCTTAGTGAGAACACTGGGTCTCTGGGAGCAGCTGCCAACATTGCCGTGATATCTCGGAGTGACTCAAGCTTTCATGCAGAAGTCTGCTGTTCTGCTGCTCATCTTTCGTTCACTTCTCCATTCACAGCACTCTGATTTCCCCTGGGGAAATCATCTGGTCTTTAATTTTTAAGCGAGGCTTCAAGTGGAGTTGATTCTACTCTAAAGATTAAGAATAGCCGGGTGAGCATGCCTGCACAGCAAGGAATCCTCTACCTCTAGATACAGTCATTGTTTTAGGAAAGGACGTAAGACATTTTAGGAGCCAGTGGGAGTTACAGAAACGCTTGCTTAGGGTTAGGTCTGTTAGCATGGTAGACTGGCAAGACTGTCACAGCCTGGGGATGGAGCGTGTCAGTAAGCGGCAGTGAGGATGAAGTCATTTGTGACTGTGGATCCAGGCTCAGATTTATTCCTGGTGTTTTTAGTTAACTAAACCCACAAATTTCTATTCTTCTTTGGCCCACCTATTTTTGTCTTTCAGAACACAAAAGATGCTAACAGTGTCGATATGAGGTGAAGCGTTGATTTCTCTGCCAGCTGATTAGGGATGGCCAAGCTTCTTGGCTTCGGGTTGTCCGCACTGCTTATGTAGCGAAGGTCTGCAGTCCATGCGAGGCTTAGCGTGCCTTTTCCGAAGGTTTAGCTTTTGAGATTTGCAATTGACATGACTAAAATATAATATTTAGCTATTCAAGCTGGCAGCCAAGTCCACCTGGTTTGACACATCAAGTGGTGCCAATGTCAGCTTTAATTTAATGATGCTTGTCAAAACAGGAGCAGGGGAATCACATGGCAGGGCTATTCAGTCACTGAGGCCTTATTGCCACTGGCAAAAGGACTATAGAGCCACCCTGAAAGACTTGGCTTGGCTGAATCTGAGATGCCACCGGTTGAGGATTAAGAAATAGTGTGGGAATTCAGAGCTATCTTAATAGCAAAAATGTTCCTTGCTCCTGTAGTCTTTTTCTTTTATTAATTGTAATGAAAGCACCTTAAAGCTTTTAGGTGTTGGAGTAAAGATAATGAAGACCTGTTTGGGAAGAAATTGAAAGCAAAATTGGAGGTTTGTTTAGTACATCAACTTGAATATTTATCCAATACCTTTAAGTGATGGTTAATGGAGTTCCACTTGGCTACTGTAGAAATGTGTAGCTGTACACACAAGTCTGTCAGCGAGGCAGACAGTAAACTTGCTGTCATAGATAAACAGTAATGTATCATACCTAGGCTGCCAAACAATAATAGCCCAAACAGTCAAGCCCGAAGTGCTAGTGTTGCCCTATTACAGTCTTACATTTATGATGTCGTAGTAAATGCCTCCTTCAACCTTATTGCCATGTATTTAGACTTCGCACACACTTGCACTGTTGCTCATGGTTTCTCCCCAAGATTCATAAAGCTTTGTGTATATTAGAAGAACCTTGCAGCGGTGTTCCTGTCAGCTTCCTGGGTGGATAGGGACGAGAACTCATGATATTTCCTCAGTTACAATTTCTAGGTTTAATCGCTAGGAAATTACAGTGGGCTTATTGGATATCACTGTGCTAGCTTCCTGTTACTGTAACTGATGCCTGAGTTAATGAGCTTCTAAGGAGAAAAGCTGGTCTCACGCATAGTGTTGGAGGTCTCAGTCCATGGCTGGCTGGCCGAGTGCTTGGTGCTATGATCAAGTAGTGCATCATGGACAGTGTACATCACATGAAGGTCAGAAGGCAAAAGAACTGTCAGATAGGAACCTCACAGTCCTCTGTAAGGGAATACCCAATGACTTAAACCTCCTACTAGGCTCCACCTCTTCAGGGGTCTTTTACCTCTCAATAGCAAAAGGGGCCAGGGACAAACCCTTAAACTCATGAGCCTATAGGGGAATAATGCAGATCCAAACCTGAGGAATGTAGTTTCAATAGAACTTGGAAATACTTAAAAACACTGATCACACTTCAAACTTGACCAGTGTATTCTATCTTGTGATATTGCTTCCTATCAAAATGTACAGATAATGTTTTGACATAACCTATTTTCTTCTTGAAGCATTTTTGAGTTTTCTTTGCTACTTAGTTCTTCAAGGCATTTTTAATTTTTCCAACCCAACCCATTACTAATTGAAGTAAGTAGTTTAGTTCTTAGTGAGGTATACTACTTCTAGATTTTGGGTGTGGAACCTGTCCTATGTTGTGTGATTTTTATTATTTTGACTTTTGCAGGGGACCTACAACCCAGCTCCCAGATAAATCATACACATAGACTTATTCTTAGTTATGAATGCCTGCCTTAGCTTGACTTGTTTCTTGCCAATTTTAATTAAATTATCCTGACTACATTTTACCTCTGGGATTTTATCTTTTTCTATTTCTGTATACCTTTCTTTACTTCTTTCTCCATGGTTTGCTGCATAGCTCTCCTTGTTCTCTTGCTCCTCTTCTTCCTCATTTCTCCTTCTATTTATACTCCTGCCTTCCAGCCCTGCCTATCTTTGCTCCTGTCTTGCTGTTGGTCATTTATCTCTTTATTAGACTGTCAAAAGTTTTTTAACAGTCAAAGAATCACAGCTTCACAAGGTTAATCAAATGCAGCAAAAACAAAGCATCACACCTTCAAATACTGTTCCCCTACAGTCCTGTGTAGGATAGACTTGGTCCTCAGCCTAGCACTATTTGAAGGTAGAATCTCTTGCAATATGGGGCTTCATATTAAGTTTTAAGTCACAGACACATGCCTAGAAGGGGGCTGGAGATTCCAGTGTCACTCTTTTTCTTTGCATGACCACGAGGTTAACAAACTTTGCTATTTCATGAGCTATCTCCTTGACCTGTCGCATGTCAGAGGTCCCAAAGCAATGGGACCAATGGATCGTGGCCTAAAACCATGTGAGTCAATTCTATAAATGGATTTTCTGAGGCATTTATGACAATAATGTAATTTTACCCAATACTAATTCACAACACTGTAAGACTTGCCCCTTGAATGAATACAAGACAATGTTGGCTGGCACATTAGCAAGATTGTACAGCTTTGTTAACATCTGTGATCCAGAACCATTGCATTATCATAAAGAGAAAATCACATGTGAACATGCAGTAACTTGATTTTGACCCTCAGAAATTCATGACTTTTGTCTCTAAAGTGTGTTCTTTGAAGGCAGTTTCTGACACCTGCAATTCTTTGCTTTTCTCTCATAGAAGCCTAGCTCACTTCTGGGGCCAGAAGAGGCACTAACAGAAGCACACTGAAGTGAAAGTCGTTACGTTGATTGCTGTTTCAGCTCTGCACAAGACTGAGAGGCCATGAACTCTTGTGGAGGAATACAGACAAGAGGCCGTTTTTGCTCTCCTGACACCAGCTACCCCCTCAGGTACTACCTCCCTCCCTGGCTTTAGACCTGATTTTTCTTTTTGTAAATGAGGGTCATAGACCAGATGATTTCTGTAATACCTACCAGTCTAAACTGGCACTTGAGTTCAAGACTGACCCAAGGAGCAAAGTAATTTGTTGAGTCAACACAGCAAGTTTTCTTTCCACTTTTATTGGGGAATAAGTCACTCATTTCCAGTGATTAAAGGGTGTGCAATCTGGACTGTCTCAGTCATATGTAGACTCAATAGAACCATGATGGCATTATTGAATTATGAATATGTTGCTCTTGGTCATGTTTCAACTTCAACTTTAGGAGTTTATTTATTTTTTGTTGCTTATTATATTTGAAGTTAGCAAGTTTGCATCCAGGAATGGTTTTATTTTTTAAGTTATGATCCAAAGAGCAGATTGAAGTAATGTCTCCAAACTGAAAAAAAAAAAGTATGGATTTTACATTATACTCTGAAGCTGAATGTCTTTCTTTTTCTACCTGCCAGATATTCGGGGTCATGTAGTTTTAATTATCATTCAATCCACAAGAGCCCAGTGTCTTTGAGGACATCGCTGAGGGAGAAAGAATGAACTCAGTTTTTCGTGTTTCCCAAATGAGTGGTTCGGCGTCATAGAAATGAGGTCAGAATGGTAAAGAGACAGCTGTTCTGTATTTCTCCTTCCCTGGAGATGAAGGTCAAAGAAACCTTTCTCTTGATTGACATATCCCTCCCCAATGGGCTGTAAACATATGTACAGGGTAGCCCCAGCTGCACAGGGAAAAGATGCTTCTGAAACAGCCTTTAGAGCTGTTGAACATACATAGCTTTGATTCTCTCTTTTCATCTCTTCACAGTGTCTTTCTTTCACAACACGAAGCCATTGATTGAGTGAAGTTAGAATAGTTTTTGACACAACTAACCAAAATAGATAGCAAAGGGACTGGTTGCTAAGCACAGCTCTGCTGGGTTCCTTGGCTGACAGTCTGCATTAGCATACATGGTTTTGCAGAAATAAGTCCTCAGCTATTGGTGGCTTATTTAAAAGCTGCTGTTGCTTCTCAGGTTCTAAGAGTAAGTTAGTGGCTCATGTGATGTTAAGGAGGAATTATTTGATATTACAAATCATAAACCTCCTTAAAAGGGTACAAGTGACTTGCGGGCATTGCTTGTTCAATTGTAATAGTTAACAAACACTTTGTACCTAGTATGTGTCAGGTGGAATCTGGCAGGGGGGCATGACAATAAAGCCATAGTTTCTATTCCCGTGGAGCTCAAGTGAGAGAGAAAGAGGGATGTGGGAGGAATGAAGGGCTGGTGGGAGGCAGGGAGAGAGCAAAGAAAACTTTTATTAGTACCTTAGTGTCTTCTACTCTTCTGTTCAGCAATGGTTTTTGTCTTAATTTTTCAAAGACCCGATGCTCAGAATATTCTCTCTTCATGCACCTATTTCTATATTATAGTCTGATTCTTCTAGGTTGGTGATGTAGAATTGGAAAAAAGGGAAGTGATAGAGAAAGAAAAAGAGAAGCAAGGATGCAGGTTGGAAGAAACCCAAAGTTTCTTATTCTAGGCACTCATGTTACAGGAATAAGTTTTCTTTAAAAATGTAGGGTAGGGGACTGGAGAGATGGCTCAGCAGTTAGAACCTCTTGCTGTTCTTGAAGTAAAATCTGTAAATTGGTTAAGCAAGTCTTATAACTCTAGACCCGGGGTCTGATACCTTCCTCTAGTGTACACTTAGATGTCCAGGCATGCTTAGATGCATGCAGGCAAAAACACCAATACAAACCCAGTAAAGATAATTAAAGAGTAAAATAATTTGAAGGTGAGAGGGACAACAGAAGTTTCATGGACGGAGAATGACAGGGGCACAGGGAGGAAGGTGCAATGCTGCTATCTGGACATGGCCTTTGGGCACAGTCCCTGTAAAGACAGGTAGCAAGGAATGCAGCTCCCACAGCACCAATTTTGGGTATTTTCAAATTTAGTCTTAGTGACTATCTTGCCCTCTAGAGTGGCTACACTAATATTAGCACCAGTAATGCAGGACTGTTGGATTTTCATTTTTCTGGTACTGTCTTAATTTTTACGAATTGTGCATCTGTGGATCATGTTGAAGCTGATCTTTACATTTTGTTTATTATTGGTGACCCAGTTTGCGACATATTATTTTCCATTTTCCATATGATGCTATTAATCGCATCATTTACTAATCGTATTCTCTTCTAAAAATGATGCATCATTGTTTTGATATGAATGTTGGGACTCCCTTCTTTCTAATTTGTAAATCACAACCCAGTATCCAATGTAATTATGTTTGGAGGAAGAGGCCGGGGGGATTAGTGCCCTTATAAAATATGTCGAAGAGAGTTTTCTTGTCTCTGACCATAAGGGAGCACAGAGAGAGGAGCATCATCCTTAAATTAGAATTGGTCTTCACCAGAGACGGAGTCTGCTGACCCTTTGAGCTTGGATTTCCCCGAATCCAGAATTCTGAGCAATAAATTTCTGTTGTTTTTAAATTGCTGAATCCAAGATAAGCTGCCTTAGAAATTCTAAAATGCTAAGATAATTGTGTATTTTTACCATTCATCATTTGTAGAAAAAACTGACAACAAAGGTAGCTGTTTATTGTTAAAAATTTAAGTGAAATGAAATATGATATGATGAGAAGAGAAAGTTGTCTTGGCTTGTTTCTTTTCTTCATGTCATATGATAATACTATTGTTTGAGAAGTAGCTACTGACACTGTCAATGTACTAGAAGAGAGTGCACACAGAAGTAGAAACATTGTGTCAACTATTATATTACACATATGCAAATATGTAAGACATACTTTTAAAACAAAATAGACTATATTATGCAGTTAATGATCTCCATTTAAAAAACTTAAGAGTATAATTTTGGAGTAGTAAAATACATATCTCCATACTATTCTCACTCTAATAGATACTGTAATATTAAAAATTATACCTTTGTTAATACTGCATTCCAAAAAACAACTCTTCTACATATCTTTTCATATCTATGCAAACAGTTTTTTTTTGTAGAGTAGATTTTTGTAGAAGTTGGAGAAGGGTTTTCCTGGACATAGGGAATGTGCATTAAATTTTTTCACAGACTGCCAAATCACCTTCCCCCAATGTGTCATTTCACTCTGCCAAAGGGTTTGAGAATGGATATTTCTTATATCCACATAAAATCATCTTTAAGGTCAAGTATTGCCATGCTACTGGTGAATTTGCATTCCAATCCTCAAATCCTTGGTTCTTTTCTGAATGGGTCCAATAATCTTGTCAAGTCTGGTCCTTCTGCCTTACAGATGAGTAGCTCTGAGGGTTTTACACCAAGATACGTCCTGGAAATGGAAGTAGTAAAGCTTTCGACTCCCAGAAATACTTCTAAACCCAACTTTAAAGTGGCCGGGAGAACTGTGAGTGGAACACGAGTTGAGTTCACTTCAGCTGTCAGCATTTCTGAGAGCAAAATGTAGCTTCACAGTTATCAGCTTCATTCAACAGCCTTCGTTAGGAAATTTTTGTTCTCCCCTCAGGAGAGATTTAACCAATAAAGAAGGTTATCCATGCACATACATGTATCTGTCAAGTCATTGGTAATGAGGCATTCACTCCACAGATAGAGCAGCAGCAGCAGCAAAATGTTTCATATTCCTCTTCCTTCAACTCTAATAGCTCAGTCTGTAAAAATTTCTTTCATGGTTAATTATACAGTATGGGATTATTTAGTTTTATACAAAGGACTCACAAATACATAAACTTATTTAACCTTAAACAACTATATGAACTAGACATTATTATTCTCATTAAGTGGAAATGCCAAATATCAGAGTTTAAATAACAGCCATGTAGTTAGATGGTGGCGGAACCACCATGCCCATGGTATGTATAAGCGAAGAGTCAACTCTTCTATTGCTATTTCTTCTGCTGTTTTTCACATTGTTTCCTGTGATCCTGCTAACCAAGTCCAAGAGCTTCATCTTTATCTTTATCTGTATCCTCATTCTGCGTGATTCTTAAAACAAAAGACAAAAGTCTTATTACTTTCCTGTTTCAGCTTTTGACTCAGATTCTTACCATGTAATTGCAACTTGTTTTCTGTCACACCAATATTTTGTTTCAAGTTAATTATCAGTACCAGCTGACCTGTTCCTACATTTCTGAAAAGGGGAGTTGGATTGAAGAAAGAGACAAGAAATTTTTGTGCAAGGGAACAGATAGGGATCTATTTGCATTCTTTTACATGCTGACATCCAGTCATGCCAGCACTGTTTGTTGAAGATTTTTTTCCATTGCATATTTTTTCTTCTTTGTCAAAAATCAGGTGTTCGTAGATGTGTGGATTAATATTTGTGTCTTCTGTTTTATTCCATTGGTCCACCTCTGTTCTTAGCTATTACCAAGCTGTTTTCTTTACTCTAGCTCTATAATAGAGCTTGATGTAAGGGATGGTCATGCCTCCATAACTTAGTTTACTGTACAGAATTGTTTTGGCTTTCCCATTTTGTTTTTTTCCATATGAATTTGAGTATTGTTCTTTTGAAGTCTTTGAAGAATTGTGTTGGAATTTTGATGGGGATTGCATTGAATCTGTAGATTGCTTTTGGTAGGACTGCCATTTTTATTTATGATTCTATCTATCCAAGAGCATGGGAGATCTTTCCATTTTCTGATATCTTATTCAATTTCTTTCTTCAAAGACTGTAAGTTCTTGTCATACAGGTCTTTCACTTCTTTGGTTAGTGTTACCTCAAGATATTTTATATTATTTGTGGCTATTATGAAAAGTGATGATTCTCTAATTTCTTTCTTGGCCCATTTATCATTTGTATATAGGAGGGCTACTGATTTTTTTGATCTTGTATCTTGCCACATTACTGAAGGTGTTTATCAGTTGTAGGAGTTCCCTCATTGAAGTTTTAGGGTCACTTATGTATACTATCAGATCATCTGCAAATAGTGAAAGTTTGATTTCTTCCTTTCCAATTTGTATCCCTTGATCTATTTTTGTTGTCTTATTGCTCTAGCTAGAACTTCAAGTACTATGTTGAATAGGTGTGGAGAGAGTGGACAGCATTGTCTTGTTCCCGATTTTAGTGGAATCACTTTGAGTTTCCCTCTATTTTATTTTATGTTGACTGTCAGCTTGCATATATTACTTTTATTGTGTTTAGATGTGTTCCTTATGTATCTGATCTTTTCTTACAGGTTATAGGTCTATTTAAATTGTTCATCTGACCTTGATTTAATTTTGGTATGCGGTACCTATCCAGAAAATTGTCCATTTCTTTTTCATTTTTCAATTATGTGGAGTACTGGTTTTCGAAGTATGACCTAATGATTCTGTGGATTTCCTCAGTGTCTACTGTTATGTTCCCCTTTTCATTTCTGATTTTGTTAATTTAGAGTTGGAAGGGCTTCCAGTAAATACTGTAATATAAATCCTGAGTTTATTACTCACAGTCCTTATATACCCTACTCAGAAGGGGAGAGGGCACAAAACTTCCATAATACAAAGAACAAGCAAGTGCAATTACCTCCTTATATCTCAAAAATACCTAGTAACCATGCCCTAAGTCAAACATCCTGTTGTCTGGCCTTTGAGGAGCAAACGGTCCACACCTTTTGTCAAAGCATCCTATTGTTAATCCTTGAGGAGCAAGAGTAGGTTTGAACTCTCTGAACTCTAGGCAAGATGGAATGGATCAAAAAACATGGGCTTTCACAGTTAACTAAGAATTCTGTTCCAAAACTTAACCATGCCCCCACCAACTCAAGCATTCCATTGTGTCAAACAGCCTTGTAGAAATATGACTGGTTTCCATACTTTCTACTCTCATTTGATCAACAAAAAATTTGATTCTCATGCACTGCTTTTTATTTTTTGTGTCAGTTCTGGTCATTAAACACTTCTCTAATAAATATGCTAGGTGCTAATGTTGTAAAAGACTGCTTGTTTGTTTCCAGCTGCTCAGATCCGAAATAGCCACACAGAAACTGTATTAATTAAATCAGTGCTTGGCCTATTAGCACTAGCTTCTTATTGGCTAGGCCTTACATCTTAATTTAATCAATTTCTATTAATCAGTGTATTGCTACGTGGCTGTGGCCTACTGGCAAGGTTACAGCTGGCAGCTCACGTCTTTCCCTTCTGGCGGCTACATGGCATCTCGCCACTCTGCCTTCTTTCTCCCAGCATTCAGTTTAGGTTTCCCCCACCTAGCTCTGTTCCGCCCTGCTATAGGTCCAAAGCAGCTTCTTTATTCATTAACCAATAAAAGTAACACATAGACAGAAGGACTTCCCACACCATGCTAGGGATGCAACAGTAGACATAATAGATACAATACTGATAGCCTAGAATGTAATCACTGGATGATCAAATAATCACATATATTTAAAGTTGCAGTTGTTATAAATATTAGGTGGTAAAAGTTTACTTTAGAAGTACTGTTCTTTGACAAGGAGGCAAGAACAGGTTTCCTTAAGATAATGATGTTTAAGATAAAATCCAAATGATGCTGGGACTTACATAAGAAAGTGAAGATGGGCAGTTTTAGGTTGAGAGAAATGTATCCTTAGGGATAATGTGAAAAGGAGCATGGGAAATATTATGTACCAGAATATTTCCAGCAAGAGCTGAGTAGAGAAGAAAAGAATACAAGGCACAAGAAGGGATCTGGGTCAGAGTGAGTTCACCCTGTTCTTTAAAGGTCCTGGTTTTTGTGACATGCAAAAGGGGAAACCATGGATACTGGTCGATATGGCAGCGGGGTAATGGGTGTGGTCATATTTTCAGATTCATTTTCCCTGGGCACAACAACATGGGTCGTGGATAGACTGATTATACCAGAGGCAGACTGCTTAGTACCTTTAACTAGGATAATAGTTATAGAAAAAAAACAAGGTTGAATAATATTAGAGGTGAAAGAGGCAACTTTTAGTGATATTGGACTCAATATATTGGGGAATGAGATGAATTCAAAGTCTCTAGGTCATACAATGGGCCAAAGATGGCCACTGAGGTAGAGAGAAGGGAATTGTAGTCACTGAGTTTGCTTGTTTTTAAGTTAATTGCTCCAAATAAAGTTTTTTATAACTTCTGGGTGGGAGCAGAAGCCTACTCAAAGTAACTTAAAAAAGACGAAATGGACTCAGTAGGATATATATATATATATATATATATATATATATATATATATATATATATATGTGTAGATATTTATGTATATATAAGTATGTGTATATATGACAGTAACTAAAGAAAAATATGTGATGAATTTGAGATGGAGTCGAGGGGCACATGGGCAGAGTCTGAAGGGGTCAGAAAATGATGTAAGTAAATGTATGAAATTCTCAAAAATTTTAAGTTAAAATAACATATTTAAAGTAACTTAGAGCCTCTCACATAAGCTATATTAGAAGAACCAGGCAAAAATAAAAATTTGGGAAGAGAAGGTTCTTCCTGTGGCTGTCAGGCTTTACCTTAATGTCTTCTCTCTATTCTGTCTCATATTCTGTTATTGTTATTTTTCTGGTTAATTTTTTCCAGTTCTGTTTGTATAGGGTTCACTAGAACCACTGCAACTAGCTGTCTATAGTTTCTATATCCCAATTCAGAGAGAGGAGGTAGGGTTAGGGAAAGTGTTTCCTTCTCTAATAAGCTGAACTGTTTGCTGAACAATCAGTGTTTGTTTTTTCTTTTCTCTTTTCCTTTCCCTTCCTTTATTCCTTCCTTCTCTCCTTCCATCCTTTTTCCTTCCTTCCTTCCTTCCTTCCTTCCTTCCTTCCTTCCTTCCTTCCTTCCTTTCTTTTCTTTTTCTTTTTAAGATGGTTTTTCTGTGTAACAGGCCTGGATATCCTGGAACTCACTTTTTAGACCAGGCTGGCCTCAAACTCACAGAGATCCACCTCCTTTGCCTCCTGAGTACTGGGATTAAAGTCACGTGTCACCACTGCCTGACCAGGACAGTGATTTCTAAGTCTTTTTTTTTTTTTTCAAGATAGGGTTTCTCCTTGGAGCCTGTCCTGGAAACTAGCTCTGTAGACCAGGCTGTCATCGAACTCACAGAGATCCACCTGCCTCTGTTTCCTGAGTGCTGGGGTTAAAGGAGTGTGTCATCACCGCCCGGCTAGTTTCTAAGTCTTACGAATTGTTGATTGTATTTTAAAAATTCAGAGCTCAAGTCCACCTCCAGAAAAAACAAATCAGTCGGTTTGAAGAAGGGAATATTTATTTATTTAAAAAAGTGACACAACGTGAATTTGACATAGTTGGTCCTTGGCCCATCCTTTGATGAATGTTGTTCTAGACTATGGAAACATTCAGCAACCTCTGGCTTGAACTCTGGCACTGAACTCCTTTCGAATACTGGCCCTTTATTTCTTCATTTATATAATGGGTCAGCTGTCTTTCATTCAAAGGAAAATCTGTGGGCTTTCTACAATGATCTCTGTCTGTTGCAAAGAAAAGCTTCTTTGATGAGAGGTGAGAACTAGATTTACCTGGAGGTATAAAGATAACTATCTAGAATACAGTTAGGAATTATGATGGTTTAGTAAAGTAGCACTTGTTAGATTCTCTGATGGACCCAAGATCAATGACCTTATTAATCTTGGGTTGTCGATTAAGTTTCTGGTATCAGGTATGATATCCCTCTTGTTGAGTGGGCCTTAAGTCCAATTGGAGAGCTATTGGTTACTGCCAAACATGAACACCACTATTATTCTCTAGTGTTATTGTGCCACACAGGTCATTGTTGCGGTTCATGGGCATCGTGTGTGTGAATATGTGTGTGTGTCATATGTGTAAAACAATAATTAAATAAAAGGAGGCTGTAAATTTGAGAGAGGAAAAGGAGGGTTCATGGAGGAAGAAAATAGAAGAGAGAAAATGATGACGTATTATTATTTCTAAAACTAAAAATATTGTTTAAAAAAAGTAAATCTGAAGGCTAATAAGATGACTTTGGAAATAAGCTTGGACTTCTCTTTCCTAAAACCATAAATATGAATGATGACTATAATATACATATATATCTAGGCAGTTTCTGTAATACTTGGATTACAAGTTCTTCCTGTAGTTGCTCTTTCCTGATGATGACCTCAAAATGAACAAGATCTCATCAGTATTTTATTGTCTACCTTCAGGGATTGAAATTGTAGCTCTTAAATCACTATAACTTGTTCCTCCTAAAGTTCTTTCAAGAAGAATGGAAGTAAGTTCTTAGAAAGTCAAACAAAATGCTGTCTATAACTTTCTGGCATTTTAAAAACAAGCATTTCTGATCTCTGAGGAGTGCCCCCCAACATGTCAGCTCAATTATACATATTGTTCAATTACAACAGGGCCCAGCTTCAAGGTCAGTGGAATATCAGTGTGAGAGGTCTCTGGAATGGTCACCGCCTAGTGTCTTCAACAAGTGTGTCCCTGTGACCTCACAACAGTTTATCATTTCTTCTTGCTTTCGGTCACTGTAATGAGGATGCAGGTCTATCACTTCTATCAAAATTCTGCCTTGAGCTGAAAATGATTTTTGTTTGCTAAGTACGGAAATGTCCCTGGGATCATGCACCTTAAGGACTAGCTCTCCGAGACTTTCATTTACTAAAATTTCTGCAAAGTTCTTTTCTTATTGTTGTTAAAATCTCTCCTCTTTTCTGATCCATGGTTTTCATGGAGTTCCTGCACTGGCTCATCTTTGGTGATTTCTAGAGTCCTTCTCACTGTAGGTCAGCTCAGCATCTCCCTTTCTCTAGCTATCATGCACCTGCAGGGGATCTCACCCAACTCTCCTCACTTATGGACTTTCCCTTGAGCTAATGTTTCAGCAACATCTGGAAGTTTTCCTTTATCTGTCATATGGACAACTGACATCTAACAGGACAAAATTTGGGCTTGTTGTATTCTTTGCCCACCTTAATCCTTACTTTCTATTATTTACTGACTCAAGGTACCAGTAGCCACTGAAAACTTGGCTGTCTTTCTTCATTTCTCTTAGCTCTTCTCAGCATCCCCTTTGATGGCCAAGTTTAGACTCTAGATATGGACTATTCCAATATCTCAGTTTCTCTCTTTCCAATCATCCTTTGCTTCAATTCCAGAGTAATATCATTATCACAATTACTGTTACAAAACGTAAACCTATGTATATCTATTTACAACTTTTGATGTCTGTTATGCCTTAACTGCATTCTGATACATTTTATACAACAATATAAAATCCATTACTTAGCAGAACTTTGTGGCGGTTAGGTATTAATCCAGACAATTGTAATAAAGATATGCAACTTTAATTGGAAAATCAAACTCACGAATCCACGGTTCCCGTGCAGCACAGAAAACAGGAAGCAGCAGAGAGCTTGCTGCTCCTACGCTCCCCATTTATCAGTAAACATTCGCCCGAGCCAACCCCGCCCAAAATGGGCGGGGCCTATCCCTACAGAACTTAATAACTTTTTTTTAACAGTTTGTCACCATCTATCATTTCTAGCTTCAAGCAATGATTTCTCTCTTATAACATGGTCTTGATTGATGAGTATTTTATTGCAGTAGTTTGAATGAGAATGACCCTCATATACTTGAATACTTGCTCCCTAGTAGGTGGAATTATTTGGGAAGGATTAGGAAATGTGACCTTGTTGGAGGGCTTTGAGGTTTTGAGGTTTCAAAAACCCATGTCATCCCCAGTTAGCTCTCTCTGCTTCATGACTATGTCTCAAGCTGTGAGCTCTCAGCTACTGCTCCAGTGCCATGCTTGCCTGCCTGCCACCATGCTCCCTGCTGTAATGGTCACAGATTCTCCCCCTCTGACGCCATCATAAGCTTTCTTTTGTAAGTTGCCTTGGTCGTAATGTTTTATCACAACAATATAAAAGTAAATAAGGCATTTATTTCTGATAGGACTTTCATCCTCAGACAGAGAAGCACAAACAGGATAGTATTATTAGGTTTGAACATGAAGAAAATGATACTAAGAAAAGTTATATGGCTTGGCCAAGCTTAGGTAAGCAGGTGGAAGGGGATCCCCACTCTGCTCATTCATGCGGCCACGTTCTTTCTTTTTGTTTTAAAGTTTTTATTTAAAAGTTCTTTTTTCATTTTACATATCAACCACAGTTCCCCCTCACCCCTCCTCCCTCTACCCCTAACCTTCTCCTACCCACTCCTCAGGAAGGGTAAGGCCTCCCATGGGGAGGCAACTAAGTCTGGCATGCCAAGTTGAGGCAAGGCCAAGTCCTGCCTCCTGTATCAAGGCTGAGAAAGGTATCCTTCTATAGTGAATAGGCTCCAAAAAGTCAGTTCATACACTAGGAATAAATCCTGGTCCCACTGCCAGTGGCCTCACAGTTACAGAACTATCACTGCCATTCAGTCCAATGCAGGTTCCCCAGCTGTCAGTTCAGAGTCAGTGAGCTCCCACTAGCTCAGGTCAGCTGTTTCTGTGGGTTTTACCATCATGACCTTGACCCCTTTGCTCATATAACTCTTCCTCCCTCTCTTCAACTAGACTCTCTTTTACATGCTATGTTGAGCCCGTTCCTATGAAGTGCCCTGGTTCAAGCTACCTTTCCTGCTTTCATTGATACATTTCCTTATTAAACAACCCATGGGACAGAATATTGTATGCATAATAAATAAATAAATAAATAAATAAATAAATAAATATTTAAAAAAAACAACCCATGGGAACTTACTACAAAAGTCTCCTGTCTGTAAAATTTTATCATATTTGTTGCATCATAATAGAGTCAAGGGTGCCTTCATTAGTGTTTCTCCATCATGGGCATCTTCTCTCTCATTTTATCCCCACCTTATAGCACATAATCTAAGATAAGCTTCTCAATGGGTCTCCACTTAACTTAGGTTGGGACCTCTGTGAAGATCCCATGCTTTAATCATTTATATCTTCCATGTGTTCAGAAGAGTAGGGCTAATTCCAATTTCTTATTAAATTATTAGTGATTCATCTAAACATTTATTTTAATTAAAATAATTTTAGGTGTTAACACCTGAACATTAAGTCTTCTCAGCAGGCTCATCAGAGTTTCTGATAGACTGCGGACAGGTGTTTTCAAGAACATTAATTGAAACTACCTTGAATGTAGCTACTTCTACAGAAAGTATAGAGTCTTGGTAGTGATGTGATCCAGTAAATTTGGTGGTCAACGAGACACTTCTTAGTGCTAAGCAACAGAAAGCCCACAAAAGGGTATTTACTGTTCACTAAAGGGTATCTTCTGTTTTGTATTATAAAAAAGAATAGTGCAGGGAAGAATTTGACCTGGTGAGGGTCTGTGATCTCACTTGGCAAGTGTTCCCTGTGGTAGCCCTAAGGCCACACAATGGCTCTTTCATTCTGTCAAAATGTGTGTGTGTGTGTGTGTGTGTATGCATCTCTCCCCCCTCTCTCTCTGTGTGCATGTTTGTGTGTATGCATCTCTCTCTCCCCCCCTCTCTCTGTGTGCATGTTTGTGTGTATGCATCTCTCGCTCCCCCCTCTCTCTCTGTGTATGCATCTCTCTCTCTCTCTCTCTCTCTCTCTCTCTCTCTCTCTCTCTTTCTCTCTCTCTCTCTGTGTGTGTGTGTGTATGTCTCTCTCTTCTCTCTCTCTCTCTCTCTCTCTCTCTCTCTCTCTCTCTGTTTCCTAAGTAATCAAGTTTCTCTGTTTTGATCAGTTTGGGTCAGATGAGTTGAAAGGTGTCAAATGCAGTCACCAGGCATTCCTATTTATTCTCCATCTAGCTCATGAGTCTGATGTGGAGTCAGTTTTCCTTAAATAATTGGACTGCAGAGAGGAAAGTCAGAATCGTTAGCAGAAATCTGGGTGCAGATACAGAGCATTGGGCAAATGTAAGATGGGGAACCAATACACCATGAGTGATTCCTATGATAAAAGATGGAGAGGCTCTAATCTCCTGCAGTTGCTGCTGCCATTCCTTGCAAAAACACCCACACTCGGTCTTGTGGAGGAGCAGGACACACAGAACACTGTGCCACTTTGCTGTGTCATCACAGCCTCTGAGCAGGGAGGGATGCTGAATACTCCACTCTGTCATGGTGGTCTAACTACTGCCATGGTGAGAATTGATGAGCCTTGCAGACCCAGGATGGGTTTACCAGTTGGGAGACCAGAAAGTATGCCCCTTATACATATGTCTTGGCTCCCTTCCTGCTGGGCTGATTGATTGTGTCCTATCCTTACTTCTGGTAGGCATTCCCCTCCCCCACCCCCACCATGCCTACTCCTTCTGGGTCCCAAATAACTTTTCCCCTTGCCCGCTTTGCTTTCTCAGGTCCTCACTTCCTGGGGTTCTGCACTACTGATTTCTCCAAACTCCACCCAAACTTTTGTATCGATTTTTGTTTTCAGTAAGCTCATCTCAAATTACTTAACCAGAGTGTGCCATCTGCTTTCTTCCAAGACCCTTACTGATGGAGCGGCCAAGCATTTCTCCATTTCTCTCCTCACACTTTCAATCACTGCATGGCCACTTTTCCAGGATAAAATGGTTCCATTACTGCTAAAGGTAAATGTTCTTTAATTAGAAGGAAATAGAGCTTCCTTTTGTCAATGTGATAATCTGATTCAGCTGCCTTATCAGAGATTCTCTACCTCAGGACATAAGCAGTGGCAAGGCAGAGCGCTTTTTTTCTAATAATGCCTAGTAGCCCCTCTCCCTTTTAGTTTACATGTTAATTTGAAAGTTGGCTTCTTCTCTTGACTCCAGCTGAAAATAATGAATTCAAATGGATTTATCTTAGCATCTTAGTGTTTGAGGGTACCCTTACATGAACAGTTCTTCTCAGTAGCACCAGTGGAGGAGACTTGCAAGTAGACTCAGCCAAGATAATGCCCATGTCTCTGGGGCAGACAATTGCTTCTCACCAAGATAGGATACATGTGTAGGTTGAGGCAGGGTTGGGGAGGTTGTAGGAGTGATGCAGGGCAGATGAGGAACCGTTTGTCTATTGGTAAAAACTGAGGTTTAACTAGTGGAAGCACACCTACTGAGCAAGGACAGGTCCTAGGTGCAGTCATCTACACTGAAATCCAAACTAAAGTAAACCAAATAGAACCAAAAAGGATCAAACCAAGAAACAACAAAACCAAAAATAAACAATGGACCAATGAGCAGCTCCGTTGGTAAAGATGACCTGAACTCAATTCTAGAGATGCAGGTGGTGGAAGGGCAGCATCATAACCCCAGGTTGTCTTTTGACCCTGATATACACTCCATGGCACACACTCACCCCCCATACAAAATAAATGAATAAATAAAAACATAATAAAAAACCAACCAACCACCACTACCATCAAAACCCCAAATAAAAATAAAGAAGAGAGCTAAGTGAAAGAGCTAGATTTAACAATAAAATCCTATGACTTTCTTGTCTTATCTTCCAAGAGAGAGCAATTTTACTTCTATTTAGGCAAATTTAGCAATTCTCTAAATATTTTCCATTTTCTCCTAAAATTCAGTCATCTAACTGTTCTAGCCTTTACTTACTAACTAAACTTAAGGAACAGGACACTTTTGTATTCCTTAGTACTTAAGCAAAAGGAAGAGAGGTGAGCCAGCATCGGCTGCTATATACACTATGTTTTATAAGATAAATTTTATTATTCTAAGTTGTCTAACTTGGGTAATTGTAGATCATCTGTGGTCAGGCTGGCTTTATTGTTCTATAATTCTCAATTCTGTGATGTGCGTTTTTTCTAGGCTTGAGCAACTCTCCCGACAGCTTATGGCTCTGCTGTTGCTGCAGGGGAGTCGTTACACACAGATGGCTTTTAGCAGGGGAGTCAATTTGCTAGGCATTTTCCTTGATTACGGTGCATTCTCTCCACACTGATTGTCAGAAGCGTGAAATTCTTGCATGGTGAAAACATTCTAGGATCCGGATAAAGAAACACCACACTTGGCAGATGATCTCCGTGTGACTACACTCTGATGAAAGAACTGCTTGGTTCTTCTAATTTATTCAGATAACTTTCTAGAAGTAAGGATAAAGCCAAACCAGTGTAAGGCACTGGAGGGAAGAGAGGAACAAAATTTGCAGCTGTGAGTGGATATTGATTCCGGTGGATAATTACCTCCATCTTGTTATATGGTCTCATTTTCCTCTCTTGCAGTCTTGCATATAAGTATAAAAATCTTATTTGACATACCTTGTACCCATTGGGAAAAAAAATCCACTTTGATGGTCTTTTCAAGAGAGCACAGGTACAAAAGGCGATAAATATCCCTTTTATTTGAAACTGATTTTATTTAATTTCTTATGTTAACTTTTAAATCAACCCTTTATTCCACTGTTATGCAAGTTTCTTATGGAAATGTCCCCAAACAAAACAATTTCTTTGTCCGGGACAAAGCCTGAGCGCTCCAGGTGTCTTTTGACTGTGGAGCACTGGACATGAAAACAACGTGGCTGGCCAGTCTGGTGATTTTGCATTCAGCCTATTTTGTGATTTGTACCAGATAAAAATTGTCCCTGTATCTGGATGAACTTCTTCATAAGGATTGGGGAGAGGTGGGTCATAGAAAATGGCTTCCCAGAAATAACTCCAGTCAAGCAAAGTTTCCTAATCAGCTGAAAAAAGTAGGCTTGGCTGTCCAATTGAGAGAACCAGGTCAAGGCAGATGATCTTCCTGTTGGGAGATGTTTCTTTGGCAAGGTCTACCCATAACACCGAATGTTGAGTCCTTGGGGAAGGGGAGACATTTTTCTAAGCTTGTCCAGTCCTTATGGAAAGCCCAGCAGTGTTCCCCACCCTTGAATGGAATACAAGACTAGCACAGAAAGGCAGACTTCCTCCAGAGGGCAAAGCATGGCCCCTTCACGCTACAGCCCTCTCTCTCCCCTTTCCCTCTGCTACTCTTCTCTCCAGCATGAGAAAGACTCCCTTCAAAGTCAGCAGCCTGAGATGCTGCACATCACCGGCAGAAGAGCCTGAGGCAGAGGTTTTCATTGAGGGTGTGTAGGTAGTCTGGGATGTGCTTATGTCATGAACCCCTCTACTTGCCTCTACTACACTTATTCCTCTGTGTGATACTTGCTTAAGTTCATGGATTTCCATGCAGCTCCTCTACTTTCTTGTAGTCATAGCCTATGTCTTGGAAAGGGGCACACTCAGCCTCTTTTCCTCCACATCACTACATGCTGCAGGACACAATAAGGTCTTTCCTTCAAACTGTGGTCAATTCTTAGAGAGCACTGTAATTGTGCCATTTTAATTTTGAGTACGCTCATTAATTTTTATCTGTATCTGCTGGAGATATTAAATATTAAAATAATGGTGATCAGCTTATTTATTCCTTGGTTATTGTAGAAATCACCTTTTCTTATGCTTTTGTGCTGTCTCCTTGATGTTATTCCAACATAGCAATTATAGGATGGTTTCAAGATTGGAAGGATAATGATAATAATTGTGTCATGTGCTTTATATGGTTTTATGTTTTATGAAACAGTTTTTACAAATGCGAAAAATGAGAGTTTCAATTTATACATGGGGAAGGAGGCTGAGCATGGGTGGAAGTCAAGCACTTCACCTGTCTCTTGACCTTCTTGCTGGTACACCTTTTGTGGTATTTGTTGGGAGTTTTTCTTCCACTTCGTATTTGCTTTGAAACCAGTTTGATCAGCTGACATTCACTTCAGGAAATCAACACAAGTTCCTTGGTTCACACTCATGTTTTGAATCAAAGTAGAACGTACAAATAGATGTCTTTTGATACACGAGTCCTGCAAATGTAAATCTTTGTAATATTATTTTACCCACTCCTATTCACTCTTCTCATGGGACACTTCCAAAGGGGAAGTTTTCCAACTTCATAGCATATAAGGTTTCATGTCTACTGGATCAGCATAGAGGTCACTAGGCACTGTCCCCAAGGGCTTCTGAGTAGTGAGAAAAATGAGGCTCTATTCTCTGGGTGGAATATGATTTGCCTTTGAGGTTTCATGAACTGAGGGCTTGCTCCCAATTTTAACAGAATTGGGAAGTGGTGAGGAATTGTGGGATGCAGTGAGGTCTAGGTGCATGACCTTGGAAAGGAGTAATACCTATCTTGTGAGAGTAAGTTAGGTCTTCCAGAAATCAATGATTCTCTTCAGAGTTGATTGTTACATCCTCTCTAATCACTTGTTTTTCTTCATTTCTTTCTATAAGACCCCTGCCATATCTCTCCTTCTCTCTTATGATTTCTCATCATGTGATGTTGTCTACCAGACTTTCACCAGAACACAATGCTGACATTAAGCTCTTGAACCCCACGGGCTCTGAATTACAAACATTTACTTCCTTCAGGATGGCAATTTGACCTAACTGGTAAAAGTTCTTGTTTCCAAGCTTGGTGATGAATTTAGTCCTTGTTAGAAGGAGAAAAGCAACTCCTACATGCTGTTTTCTGACCCTCCACACATGGGTCATGCCATGACCACACCCCCCGACACACACACACACACACACACACACACAATAAAGGTAAAATATAAATATATGTATTTTTGTTATAAACTGCTCATTCTTAATCGTCAAGTATTTTATTATAGCAACCAAAATGGACTAAGTCAACTAGTCATCTGTGTTTTTAACTAACATCACAGAAAATGAGCCAGGAGATCTAGGAAACATTTTTGGGAAAACACTCTTTTCATGGATCTTATGTATTTCACAGAAGAATAGCTTTTATTTCATTTAAATCCTGATTATCTATACCGTGATAAATTTGTATGTATTTTTCACTTTTGGTGAATAATTTTGAAGAAGTTTAAAAAAACACTCTTTTCATGGATCTTATGTATTTCACAGAAGAATAGCTTTTATTTCATTTAAATCCTGAGTATCTATACTGTGATAAATTTGTATGTATTTTTCACTTTTTGGTGAATAATTTTGAAGAAGTTTAAAGAATAGGGGAAATTCTGAAAATGGATGGTCACTCATCATGACCCTGAAACTGAAGTTTTCTTGTTTTTGAAAGACTGTCTAGAGAAATGCTCTCCTTAAGGTTCGTGAGAACTAAGCAGCGATGAAGAACCTTCTGAGATCCAGAGGCAGCTTCTGGATCCTGGAGAGCCCAATGGATGAGTGAGAGTGAGCAGCAGCCCTGGTTCTGTCACAAGTACAGGTTGTGTAGCATTGATTGCAGCTCTCATTTCAGACTCTGTTTGAACGGTACTACTTTTTAAATATTTCCACCACAATAGCATGTAAGAAGTATTTAGGTTGTTAAAAAATTAGCAACAGCTTGAAGTAGCCTTCTAAACATTATTTTTTGGAAGTATCATAGTTTACTTTGAAAATCAAGATTTTTTGGGGGGGGGCTCTTCTATGTCATCATATAATACAGGCTAACTTTAGTGTGGACAGAATATTTAACATTAAATATTATTGAGTAAATGGAAACTCCCATAGTTTCAATCCCTGATGTACCATGCCCTAGCAGTCTTTATGTTTGAGTTTGAAATAAAATAGGTGCTTCTAAAGATTCCTTTCTGGTCCCTGAATTATGATTTAAGAAAACTAAGTAAATTTGCTGTCTGATGCACTGACCTCCACCTCCAAATCAGATGTCTTTGATGTCTGGCGACTGAGAAAAATGTTCTGAAGGTTAATACTCACCTGCAAGGCGACAGCCATTTTGATGTAAGCTATCTAGTGCAAAATTTATTGACCTAAATCACAAAATACTTTGTGATTCTTAAAACTCTCTTTGAGCTCTGTAAGAATTCATTGCTCTCCAATTGACTTGGACTTGCAAATGGCTATCAGAATGTCTGTTTGTAAAAGACACAACAACACAACAAAACAAAAACCCAAACTAAAAACCAAACCAAACTCAGGACCGCGAGGGGTGCACCCACACACTGAGACAATGGGGATGTTCTATTGGGAACTCACCAAGGCCAGCTGGCCTGGGTCTGAAAAAGCATGGGATAAAACAGGACTTGCTGAACATAGCGGACAATGAGGACTACTGAGAACTCAAGAACAATGGCAATGGGTTTTTGATCCTACTGCATGTACTGGCTTTGTGGGAGCCTAGGCAGTTTGGATGTTCACCTTATTAGACCTGGTTGGAGGTGGGTGGTCCTTGGACTTCCAACAGGGCAGGGAACCCTGATTGCTCTTCTGGCTGATGAGGGAGGGGGAGTTTTTGGGGGGAGGTGGAGGGAAATGGGAGGCGGTGGCGAGGAGGAGGCAGAAATCTTTAATAAATAAAAAAACCCAAAACAAAACAAAAACAACTCAACTTGTACACCTATTGTGGAATTTAGTGCAACAGATTTGCTGAGGGCTGAGCCCCCCTCCTTAAGCATATTGATCTTTCTATGTCTCACATTGCCTTTCTGTGAACTCTGACTGCTGAAAAGCCCTCCAAATTGACCATTCCTTGACCCCTTCACCCTTGGCAAGGAAGATGATTTGAGAAACATTCTAAACTATTTGAATTCCGTTAATGCCCATAATAAGACCTATCTCTGGCTCCAGTATAGAGTCTGTGAACTTAAAATGAACTGTATTTAATTTTGTGGGCAACTAACGAGATACAAACCACACAAAGGAATACATATTCACTTCAAGATGCCAGATGTCCCTCAGATTTTTTCCCAAACTTGACAGTAACCAGCAAGGGGTCTCCAGAATATACCATGAGTTAAATTTAGTAAAAAGTGATGTACAGGAGAACTGTGCCAAACTATTAATTTTCACAGAGAAATATGACTGATAACGCCATGTGTACATATGCAAGTATCACATCCGTACTTTACCAAAGATCGATATACTCAAAGAAAAATACTGTTCCCAGTTTGAGTGACGAGTGTGGGATAAGAAAGCTGAATTTTGTTGGTTGGTCTTGAGTTTTAGGGCAATGAATTAAACAAACACGGTGGAGACATCTCTTTTGTGGGCAAGTGGTGAGCTGGCTTTGTGTACCCAAATGAGAGCTCACTTCAGTGACTCTGCCCGGGATCTCTGCCCTTGGCCTATCTGAGATGAGATCCTCATTTGACAACTTACAGCTCCGTGGCTTCTCACACCTTCTTTATTCGCTGACCTCACCTTCTGTAAAATCCTGTTCTGCTCTGCTTTATTCTTTTTATAGACTTGGAATTGTGCTAGAAAATCCAATCTTCTTTATTTCCCGGGTTTCGGAGTCCATCTCACTGTCACTCCCACCCCCTCCAAGCCACTCAAACTTCAAATTGAAAATTCACTGCCATACCTGCTCTCAGAAAGGACAGTTGTTGCCAGGAAAATTCTCGTCCCATAAAAGAACTCAATGGCCAACTTTATGGACTGTTTAACTTCTAGGAGAAAAGTGAAGCCTTATTGTCCCATCCCTCTCTAGATGGCCGCCAAATGTGACAATTACTGATAGTCAAGGCTTCAGATAGAAGGGCTGTTAGAAGACGAAAATGCCAATTTCAACTCAGTGACTGTTTTCGAGACCTCATTAATCTCCCCGTGTTTTTCACAGATGCTACATGAAGCCTCTCTAGGGTTTTACTGACTTCCATTCTTTCTAAGAGAAAGGAAGTTTAAGAAAGAAAAAAATGTTTCCTCAAATTATTGCAGTGCGCTGCTGAAATTAAAACGAAGCCATCCAAGTCCCTGACAAGTACACAGACATGCTGCATGCTTAGGAGTCAAAGGCCTGCCTGCCTGACAGGAATTATTACACAGAGAAGAAGAGACATAATTCAAAGTCTGTCAGGAATTAATTAAGTTCTCTGAGGCCCATATAGATCACGTTAAAATTTAGGGAAAGCAACATAACATTGAATGTCTTCTTATTTCAATGCTATGAGAAATGGTGCTAGATTGACCCTAGGGATATACTGTGAGTAGAAATCATTGCCCTCATGGAGAGTGCAGCCTAGTAGGTGAGTTCGGTGGTGTTCAAATGACCACACACGCTCGCTCATGTGAAATTTCAAGGGTTCTGTGTTGCGAAGGGTATCTGGCAGGGAGGGAGGCCAAAGAAATATGTCTCCCAGGAAGTAAGAAATAAGCTGAGACATGGGGTGTGAGTGGCAGCGAATTAGGTGAGCAGGAAGGAAAATCCAACACTGTGCAAGCTCAAGGGTGGCAAGAGTTCATGGGACCAAGAATGGTGAGTAGGGCTGAAGGCTGGGGCCTTAGTGAGTGACCTGATGGGATTCACATCATGCATGAAAGGATATAAAACAGGTGCTTTAGCGAAGCCATGCCACGTCTAAAAGATAAATAAATTAATATATAACAAAGGAGGTCGGAAAAAGAGAAGATAAAATGTGCACCGATTATGGACTCAGTGCTAGTTTTCACTAGAGAAGAGGATAAGTGTGTCACTAACAGTGACAAGACATCCTTTTCAGTAGAGCAAAAATACCTGACACACTGGTTTCCAGTTACTTTGGTCCTTCATGTGCTCCTTAGGCAAAGTTATCAATCTTTACTTGTTTTGTTTTTTCCAGGACATGGGATTTAGGAGGTCATCTCCTCCTCCAGCAGAGGAACCGAGAATACTGGTAGACCAGTTGCAATCAGTGAAAAGGCCCAGTATCAACCAAGTATGTGGCATTTGATACATCTCTAATGTGCGCTCTTTGTTCTCATTGCATGCTTTCGGGCCATTTGTTTCCCAGACTGGTATTAAGCTCCTGGACTCAAGTGATCACCCTGCCTCAGCACTCTGAGAGGCTCCAGTAATAGGCATGCCTTGTACAGCTGGCTTACCTTTGCACTCTTAAACAACTGGAAATAGAGAACAGATGTGGTGAGGAGACTCTGTCTTCACCTGCCACTCAGAACATTTCAGTGCCAGCACAAGGGAAGCCGTGTCTGCTGACAGCTATCACTGTGGACACAACTAAAGTGTTGTAGTAAAGGTCTTGAGATGGAAGAAGACTCGGTCATTAGATGGTTTGGTATTAGGACTGGAGAGATCAGATGAGTGGTCCAAAGCAGGTTTACTGCTGTTATCCACTTGCTACATCTTCCAAACTATTTAAAAGGCCCGTTTATAGTTGTGTATTAATTTCTTAAACAATAACACAAATGTATGTTTTACCTATCGAGACATTCCTCTTATGTGTGACATCATGATCCCTCTCATCCTTCTTTTCTACTTATACATAGCCATGTATAGAGTTACAATTTTACTTACTTACAGGGGCTGGGGAGATGTCTCAGTGGTTTCGAGCACTTGCTGCCCTTGCAGAGGACCTGGGTTCGATTCCTAGCACCCACATGGATGCTCCCAACAATCTGTAACTCCAGTTCTAGGTGTACCATGCTGTGGAACTCCTCAGGCACCAGGCATACATTTGGTGCATATACAAACATGCAAAGCACTCACACACATGCAATAGACAGGTCTAAAAGTTAAGGCCATTTATTTACTTATAAATATTTCAGCAACATTTTACAGGCCCTTTCTTTTTCTTTAATAAAAAGTAAGCAAAGAAATAGAATGGTTTATTATCTCAAAACTCACATTGTCTTTTTAGTCTGAAAAGGCATTCATATATGTAGTAAAAAATACACAACAACTATGGAAATTCATAAAATTTATAAACCAAGCATCTTCAGCTTTAGTCTTTCTTCTCAGAACTACCTTTTTAGTTTACACACACACACACACACACACACCCCGGTTATTTAAAAGAAAATGGTCCCCAAAAGGAGTGGGCACTATTAGGAGGTACGACCTTGTTAGAGGAAGTGTATCACTGTGGAGGTGGGCTTTGAGCTCTTATATATGCTCAAGCCACACCCACTATCTCAAACCACTTCTTGCTGCCAGTGAGTCAAGATGTAAGAAGTCTCAGCTCCTTCTCTAGCAACACTTCTACCTGAGTGCTACCTTGATTCCTGCCATGATGATAATGGACTAACCCTCTGAACTATAAGTGAGCCACTACAATTAAATATTTTCCTTTATAAGAGTTGCCAAAGTCATGGTGGCTCTTCACAGCAATAGAAACCCTAACTAACTCACACACACACACACACACACACGAACCATAACTATACAAGTCACATAAAGTATATAGACAGCAAATGTCCATACTGCTGTCCGTAGTCTCCACCCTGCTTATTTACCTGCACAAAGCATCCTGGGATAGTTCTGTAGCCTAAAAAGCAAAGGTTGTACAGCGCTTTATTGCATGAACTCTGCTTCTGTGTATCCTGTGTTTAAATATCAGTTTTACTGCTTATTTTAATAATCTGCTTAACATATGAGTACCTCAGTGTCTCTGATTTCTCTATGTGTGTGTGTGTGTGAGAGAGAGGGGGGGGAGGGGGAGGGGGAGGGGGAGAGGAAGAGGGAGCTTTCAGCTTTCCCAGTAATGTGGACATGGGAGCTTACCATCATGCCTGCCATTTCCATGGATGCTGGGCATTTAAATCTAGACTTGTGCACAAGAGCACTTGACCAACAAAATCATCTCTCCAACCCTTATCCTCCATTTTGGACACAATATTTAAAAGCATATACAAAGAGTTAATTTATTTTGTAGGTAAGTAGTTTTATTTTAAATATAACATATATTCCATTATTATATCTTATTCCTTAATATTTTCTAAAGCAAAATCTGACCCAGATTTCTGTAGTTGCCTCAAATGCATCATTTATTTCATTCTGTTTCTTCAAATCATGCTTCAAATATAACTCATTGAACTCGGCTACTGTACATCTTTGTTTCATAGTTTTTCCTGTAAGAGTTTACCCTCTCCTGCTTCCCTTCCCATTGACTTCTTTATATGAAGACCCATATTTTGGAGATGGCTAAAGGCCACCACATGGTTTTCCTTAATGCGTGGCTCCACTTCCAATGCTTTCTGTAACTTGTTGGAGCTGGAGTCCCTAGAATGCATACTTCCAACGTGTCCATTCTGCTGTCTCCTAAAAATACTTGCTTTTCCAAACACTATACTTGAAGTGGGTGCCCCATAGCTGAAGCAGTTGTTCCCCTTTGGGTTGTCCCCTCAAAGCGTTCTGAGCAGGTGTCTTTGCACCCTTGGTATTCCTGGAATTACGAATGCTGCCAAATGATAGCACATATAAGATCAGTAAATCTGGCACTTGTTATTCTCCTCCTCTTGATAGGTTCCCACTCCTTTTCTAAATTAGGTATGACTGGAGGACAATAAAAGTAAATACACTGGGTAGAGCTCAGATCCCCAAATGTTAAAACTAGGAGCCTAATCCTACCAATTGCAAACCAAGAACATACAAACAGATTGAAAATGAGGGGCTGAACTGCACATGCCCCAGCTCCAAATGCACAGTGCAGTAAAAGCAGAGGCATGGTAGACATCTACAGCAGCAGTATTTTAGCCTGCTTTTTTTCTAATTATAGTTTTTAATATGCTAGATGAGTACTCTGGTTAATGTTTATCAATTTGGCATAAACTAGTGATACCTGGAGAGAGAACCTCAACTGAAGAACTGTCTCCACCACTGGCCTGTGGGCAAGTCTGTTTGGGGCGCTTCTTGATTGTCAATTGATGTGAGAGGGCTTGGCCCATTATGGGTAGAGCCATGCTGCCACATCCGGGAATATAAGAAAAGTAGCAGAGAAGAGAACACCAGCTGGTTATCCAATAACAAATGGTCAGTCCTGAAAAACTATATGTGTAATATCATACAGACTGAACAGGTTGTATTTGTGTACTTAGGAATAAACATAAGCAGACACAGAGAGACGGTGTGTTTGTATATTTAGAAATAAACACATACAGAGACATGCACACACACACACACACATAAAACAGATTGTGTTTATATATTTATGAATAAACACACACGTGCATACACACATGTGCATGTGCTCATAAACGGGTTGTAGTTGTACATTTAGGAATAGATACACACATGTCCACACACATGTGTGCATGCTCTCTCTCACACATAAACGAGTTGTGTCTGTACATTTAGGAATAAACACACACACACACCATGAAGAACAAGCCTATAAACACAGCTTTAGTTTATGCTTCTAGGCTCCTGCCTTGAGTTCCTGTCATGGCCTCCCTCAGTGATAACTGTGACCTTGGAGATGTAAACATGATTTCTCCTCACATTGCTTTGGTCATGTGTTTATCACAGCATTAGAAAGCAAACTAGAACAATGAACAACTGGAAAGAGAAAATAAGACAAGAATAAATAGCCACCACCATAATTTTATTGCTTAACACTAGTTGTTTTTATTAATATTTTGTTATAGTGTTTTTAATTTAATATTAATATTTTCATAGTTCTGTCATACCTGATACCGATGATGAAAAAGTTTTTACTTAACAATATATTTTCTCTCATTATTAAGATGTTTCTGTAGATATATTTTACAAATACATAAAACACCAGAGTTGACTTTTAATACTTAACTGCTATTATGAAATATTTGTTTACTATTTACTATAAATTCAGTGTTATAAACATTTTCACAAATGTAATTATGGCTCAACATCCCTTATTAATTTTTTAGTGATTACAATATATTTGTGCCAGAGATAAAACTTTCTCTATTTTTCAGTATTTTCTTCATAAGTAAAGAAAGGAGGAGAAAGAATTAGTGAAGGAAATGAGGTGAAGATGGTGAACTAGGAGGGGGTGCATAAGCATCCTTGGGTTTACAAAACACAGATTTTTGGACTCTACCTCCAGCAAATAGGACAAAGTCAACAGACTGACTTGGCATCCGCACAAATTTCTGGCTTAAGTGGTTTGTGGCACACACTTTGAAAAAGATGCCCAAATTGCTTCTCTGGGTCCCTGTGATCCTGTGATTCTAGAATCACAAGAACCTGGAATGTGGTGACTGGTTGGGAATAAGAGTGACCACCTGAGAACTAACCCAGTCTGAAACTGTTTACCTTCTCCTCTGCTAGCCGTCCTTTTTCCCCTAAAGGAGAATCTTCAGTCAGCTGTCTCATTGCTCCTATGCTCTTCACAAGCTCAGCCTCCAGCAGTCTCAATTCCTATAGGAAAAGTTGTTATTTGGTCCACCGGGAGGCTCTTATTTGATTGATCATGATGATTTGAGTGATGCCAGTTACTCAGTAAGGCTGAAGAATGTACTTTTGAGTAGGAAATTGCCTCTGTAGAGTAAATCTTGTCTTTAACAAGGACTTCAAAGACTTATTTCACTTGTTGAAGCTCATATCAGTAAACTTTGTGCAGGGAAGGCTGGCTGCTTGGAACATCCCTCTACTTTGGATATCACTGGGCATAGAACGTACTGATCTATGTTATGTGAAGGGGCTTTCTGTGACCATAGCCACATTGGGAACTGAATGCTTTGAACTAATGCTGTCTAATAGAAGACCCTCAAGGTGACAGACGTCTTCTGTAGTCTGTATGTCCTGTGCAGGAGTAACTTCCCACTTGTAGCCATTTACAGCTTACAATGTGCTTAACTGTGACCTAGAAATTAAAATTTTAATTTAAGCATAAGTAACTATATGTAGTTAGTAATTGCTATCTGGGGTCCTGTACTCTTTAAACTGTTCAGTGGACATCCCTACAGCTTTGAATCAATTAGAGACAAGATCAACCAGAGTACGGTTTGGCTGGTGAGATGCTCTCACAGAGGAGCAGGGTTTGGTTTTCAGCCCTCACATAGTGGCTTACAACCATCCCCTAACTCTAGTTCCAGGAGATCCGACATCCTCTTCTAATCTGCAAGTGCACCAGCCTTGTGCATGGACCACATATACTTACACAGGCAAATACTCATAAAAATAATTAACATCCCTCCTCTAAAAAATGGTTCTGAGTTGTTTAATTTTCTGTTTAATCATCCTTTATAGGATCCATACTTTCTCCCTCTTTAGGTTTTAACCAGTGATTAAAAAAAATACCATGACCAAAAGCAACCTGGGGAAAAGGATCCATTCAGCTTGCAGTTCTGCAGTATAGTCCATTACTGAGGGAAGTCAGGACAGGAAGCTGGAAGCAGGAGCTGATGTGGAGGCCATAGAGAAACCCTGCTTGCTGGCTTGCTCCAATGACTTGCTCAGCCTGCTTTTTTGTAACACTCAGGACCACCAGCCCAGGGGTGCCTCCTCCCACAGTGAGCCGAGCTCTTCCATATAAGTTATTCAGGGCCAGTCCTGTGGAGGCATTTTCTTATTTGAGTTTCACTCTACCAAAATGAGTCTACCTAATGCTTGGTTGACAAAGAACTAGCCAGCACACCTCCTAAGACCCCTTCCGAATTTGTATACCTTTTTATTTCTTTAGGTTCAAAATATATTACTAATGGAAGAGTGTAGTTTGTAAAGCCCCGAGTTTGGTCTCCTTTACTGGCGACTGGCAATAGATGTGAGATTTCCTTTCCTTTTTTATTTGTACCAAATCAGTTTATTTTAATTTTTCTTTATATAATAGATGTAAATGTTAAAATAGATGGATAATAATTTACATTATTAACACAATCATTCTTTTGTCAGTGCCGTATTTGTGAGTTTTTTTTTAAAGTTTTGACCTATAAAATGCTTGATTCTCAAATACTGCCTGAAGCAAATCCTTCAATAAAACCAAGGAAACCAAATCACAAGAAGAGTCATGCCATTTTGTAATCTGAAAAATTTGAAGAAAAACATAGAGATTTTTCAAGTCTGTCTTCCACAGCAAAGTTCTTATAGCTTAGGCTTCCTGCGTTTTCATTTGGGTGTGCTGTGAATTCCTTTCGAAGGCTCCATTGGATCCACAGTCTCCTGAAATTCTCCTTTTCCAGGAGAAACTGGAAAAGAAGTGCAAAGTATATTAAATTCTGTTGCTCACCCTTTGAGTCACTTTATTATCTTTTAGGCCCTGGGAAAAGAGCTATGTCTTTGTTTTCACACAGTGTTAAAGCAGATATTTCATTACAGCCTCCAAGGGGCCAGGACCAAGTTAATTGCTCTGAACTGCATAGAAGTGTCTTGGTCCCTTTGGGTTCCAGCAGCGAGAGGCACTGTATCTTCCTCCCTCCCCTGCCATTTTAAAGAGGCAGAACACAAATACCAGCCTTTCCAGCCCACACATGAAATACGCTCTTAGAATGAACTGCAGACGCTTGGAGGCATGAAGACCTTTACAGGCAAGAGCTACGCTGCGGCGGCGGGGAGGGTCGAGCACTCTGCAGCTGCCTTTCAAACTCATTGCGCAAAATCCACGAAATGATTTACTTCCTGTTGTCTACAGACCAGCGAAATCGCGTCTTTAATTTTAGATTCCTCAGTAGCCATATCATTTCTAGTCTCTGTCCGCTGCCCGTAATTTGCAGTGGAGAAAGCTTATCTGCATTCATTTCCTAGACCATTGCTTTGGCACTTTCAAGCTTTTATCCAAGCATGACTTTTATAACCGTGTGGAAATTGCAGTGATAAAGGATGCATCAGCAATTTTCAAACCCATTTCTTTTTGTGGCGCCATCTCTCAGCCTCCCTTAACAGAGCAGTGGAGAGAACCACAGGTCTTTTTTTTTTTTAACCCTGTCTTTATTTTTAAAGAGCTTTGTTTTGGTCAATGAGACATACAACTGTAAAAGCAAGGCCAACACAAACTTTATGGTGTTTTTGCATTGAACATATAACTGCCCTCGATTAGATGTGAAACAGAGGGCTGGCCCACCATTTTATATCCTTTAAAATTGGTTTCAGAGGAATTGGTTGTAATGGAAATGTCAGACCCTTTAAATATCGAACCTTTAAATATCATACAGGCATATGGTTGTGGATGTAACTTTGCCGGTTCTTAGATTCTAGTGTGCCAAAATGTCAGAGCTGAAGCAAGAAGTATGGAGGGAAGTGGACTGTTGCTCAGAAGGACACGATGGAAACAATTAGATGTCGTGAGAGGATGAGGTCACCTCATGGTTTTCCTGAGCAGGGTCATCTTTTTCCTGAAAGTCACAGCCAATGTGCAGTTTTCAGAACAATGGAGGCTGTGAATTGATGCTCATGGCTCATTGTTTCTTCCACCCTACTTCTTCCCATACTCTGGAGGACTTCCTTTTCCTAAAATAAGTTAATTGTCAGTAGAGCTCTTTCAAAATGGGTTCAGGGAGCTTACTCTTTGGGGGAAAACCATCAGACTCTTCCTACTGGGGAACCCGATAAAGCCTGATATATTTCTGGTGTACTTCTTAGTCTTAGTTAGGTTTCAATTACTGTGATAAACACTATGAGCAAAGCAAGTTGGGGAGGAAAGGGTTTATTTCAGTTTACAGATTCAGGTCACACCCCATCACTGAGGGAAGTCAGGGCAGGCACTGAAGCAGGAACCTAGAAGCAGGAGCTGATGCAGAGACTTGGAGGAGTGCTGCTTTCTGGTTTGCTCTTCATGGCTTGCTCGACCTGCTTTCTTAGAGAACCCAGAACAACTTACTCAGGGATGGCAACACCCACAATGGGCCAGGAGTCCCTACATCCGTGATTAATCAAGAAAATGCCCTCCCAAGACTTGCCTACAGGCCAGTCAGATGGAGGCATTTTCTCAGCTGAAGTTCCTTTCCCAGATGACCCTATCTTATTTTGACAACAGCAGCAGCATCATCAGCAGCAGCAGCATCAGCAGCAGCAGCAGGTAGGGCACATAGTAAACAAAACATTTATTTAATTGAGTTGTATTCTTTTGACTACTGGAATGGGACAAGACTGGGAAGACACAAACTCAAGTTACACAGTGTTGTAGAACTAGCTGTATGATTCTGAGAAAACAACAAAATGCTCCTAGTAGCAATATAATAGTGTTAACTTATCTGCTTCATGGCAATCCAAGAACACAATTACCCCAAATTCCTTGAAAATATAAAAACAACATGAAAATAATAAAACTGGTATGCAGAGGAGCATTCAAGAGGCAAAAAGATGTCTTAGAAGTTTAGGTGACATTGAGATACCCCAGACAGAAATAGAAAAGGAAGCAAGGCAAGTTTGTCTATATCACAGATGGGGCCTGTGAGAGTCCTAAAGCTTTGTAGTGTCCTTAACTCTGGGGTGCTGCAAAGATGAGCTTGTTATACCCTGTGTGGTGTGGAAATCTAATGTCAAAGGAGACTGAAAACTCTGCCAGACAAACCAGCGCTTAGAATGACACTATTAGTCTTAGATCATTGAAATAGTAAAACGTGAGCGCTCTGATGTTTCCTATAGAGAGAAAGCCTTTCAGAGTCAGTTGTATAAAGAGCTGGCTCCAGGGACAGTCTGGAGACATTTTGTCATTCAGCTAACTTATACAGAAAGTTACATGATGCACTCGTGTGATGGGAGTCATCTTTCTTCTCAACGTCTATGTATACCTGCATGCGCGCACACATGCTCGCGCATACACACACACACACACTCACTCACACACACACAAATAAATAAAAGAAACTAGTACATAGCAGACATTGCCTTAGTGTTCCCAGTGTTCTAAAAGTCCAGCTATTGTCTGAGTTTCCCATCCTTTCACAAATCAAGAAATAGGGCCCTGAGCTCTATGGGTGAGCTTCTGGTGAGAGGTAAGGCAACTTGGCTATGTCTTTCTCCCAGGCTTATGAGCTTTTAAGAACATCTATGTTTTCATAAATGGTTCTGTTGAAAGGCTCTGGGACCAAGTAATTTGGGCAAAGGGTGTATGGCCTAGCTCATTCCTAGAGATTTGTCCTCTTAAGCAAAAGGCTTGGTGAATTCATAAAGTTAAAAAGTTCCCAAGACATTTTATAACTAGTCTTCCTTTACATAATCACAAAGTAAATGTTCCTCGTGTTTTTCCCAAACACATGAACTCCCAAGGATCATGACTGAAGAAGAGATCCTATGCCCCGTAGGTCATGAGAAGTACCTACCCTTTCAGTATCATGCACTTGTTCGTTAGAACGATCTTGCCATCTCAGCATGATACCAGATGTATGGGAGGGGTGATTTCTTTCTCTAATTATGTAACCTTGTTCATGAAAATTTAATGAATATTATATTCTTTTATCACAACAAAACAACAAAAATGTCTATTAGAAAGGAAGAGCTTGAAACTTAAGTCAATTTTCACATCTAATATAGAATTTCCTCAGGCATGGAATCACTGAACGGTTTGCTGGACACTTCTGTGGCTATCCAGCTTGCTAACAGAGTGCTTTCTGTAAGTCAGTCTGAATAGATTGACGCAAATGGAAAAAGAAACATTGAGTTACATATCATTCATCTCAAGCCATGGGGAGACACCTGTTGAAGGTCAAAAAGCTATGAAGATCTATTGGCAGCATGGAGACCTAGCTAATAGTAAATTATTCTATTCTTGATAATAGCTAAGGTTGTAGATTTTAAACGTTCTCACACTGGGAAATGACAAGGATGTCAGGTGATAGACGTGCTAATTAGCTACACGTAGTCATTCCAATAATGTATCAAACTATCACACTGTAAAACATAAATATATATATATATATATAAAATTTAGCTGGAAAACAAAGAAAAGGATAGTCTTACATTTCTTGAACTTAATTATTTATTCCATAACTCTGTGAGCAAATACTTTACCCTTCTCTTTTTGGTGCTAAAACCGAAACCAGAGCTTTGCATAGTCTGGACCAAAATTGGACCACTAAGATTTACCCAGTCCTGTACTAAAGTCATAAATAATTGCTGCTAATATTTCTAGTCTGTGGATGGAGAAGCCAGATAACACACATAATGGATAGGACTGTAACATTTGTCCTGCCACTCCAAAGGCCAAGTTTTTAACAATCATCCTAAATGTGTAAGGTAAGGTAAGGAGGATAATTACGGTGATGATGATGCCGGTGGTCACACTCACAGATGGTCGCCATGCTCCAAACACTATCTAATGCTTTGTATGTATTTTGTCATTTAATTTCTACACTGTCTCTATATAATAGCTGCCATTACCATCAACATTTTACTTAGCAATAAACTAACTTAAAGATGCTATCTCCCTCAAAGCCACCACCATGCTTACTAACTGACGGAGCTAGGATTTAATTCCAAGTCTTTTATAGATCAAACTATTTTAATGGTACACACAATGAGATCACAGAACAAATACAACAGGCCTTGGGTAGGAAGTCTGGGGTAGCTTCTGCTCTAATCCCACAGTGAAACATTTTATCAGAACAAGTAATCTCTGTTTGCAATCTGAACACAGTGGCTCTGGGGAGCATGGGGGAAAGGACTGTATTGATGTACCCATCTTGAGGGAACTGATGCTCTCTGGAGCAGTGGGCGCTGCAGATTCTTGGCCTTTCCCTTCACCTGGTCTGAGGTGAGCAAGGAGTGCTTTAAGGCGAGTCATGCTTCCCACAGAAAGTGACAGAATGGCCAATTGCCAGACCACTCTTAGGCCCTTTCTTCAATTACCAAGGTGAGGACTCTGAACCTTCACCCTTCGGAGCAAGGCCCTTAGCCACATGTGACCAGTAAAATGCAGCTTTTGACACTAGCCAGAAGTAAACAACAATTACCCGTCACTTGTCAAACCAGTCTTTCAGGTCAGAGAAAGCAGCAGAAGTAGGCAATGCTTTTCTGTCTGTCAGAGCAGGGTAAGGCCAGAGAGCCAGCATAACAATGTAAAGTGGGGCTCAGGAGCTGCGCAGCCCAGACCTCTGCAGCAGGCAGAAGAGGGGAGATGCTGCACATGCATGCATTTCAAGACCTCTCCTGATGTGGTCTGTACTTATTAATATAGAGCCATGCAGCGAATGACCACCACCCAGACTGTGAGCCAGAGCGAAAGACGCGCTAGCAGAGCCGAGTGGGCTCGTTCCAGTTGATTCAAACCCAAACCGAAATTCTGAAAAAATGTCCAGGATGCAGGATGACTTTATTATGGGAGTGCTATACCAAGAGGGAACTTTGTAAGGTTGAACGTTGTATCTTTCTTATCCTGAGTGATCTTCATCATCCTGGCTCACTCACCTGTTCTATGTTCTGAGATCAGCCACAACTTTCTCACCTGCAGCAAGGGATGGCAACACCCATTTCTCAAAGTCGGAGGGAAGCAGATGCAAAGGAAAAGGAACAGCACAGTCCAGAAGCTCAGTTTCGCTAAGCATATCACTGTGGGATGTAGCACTTCCTCATGTCAAGGTATGAGGATGAAGGAGCTTGAACCACACAGTGATGCTGGGCATGTGGACCACTCTCTGTGGCGTAAGATATGTGCCAACATACACGAGTAGTTTAATCAAGGATATACTAAGCGTGTGGGATACGACATATCTCAGACATTCATGCATGGGAGAGTTTGTACTCAAAACTGTTTCTCTGGGAAGATCTTTGAAATAGACATGCAGCAGTTTATTATGAAAATATTAGTTTTTCTTTATGGTTTACATGCATATTTTGCTAGAGAAGAATCTGCTTCTCTAGAAGAAGAACATAGCTATGTTCAAGACCTACAATAATGCCTGGAATAACATATGTGACATAGTAAGCCTCAATAAATGTTTATTAAATCAATAAATAATCTGTGAGGACAACAGAGGATTAAGTTCATACATAATATAACTCTCAATATTATTCAAAATAGAAAATGTGTATGATACATTATAAAAACTGACTCATAATTGTAGTCCATTATAAATTCTCTAGATTGACCGTTATAAGTTACCTATTAATTCAAGAAAGATAAAGGAGACCTAGCTAGTTGTCTGCTTGTACATTTGGTCCCATGTTTCTACTTCTTTGGAATTAAAAAGTTTAGATTTAGTTAAAATACTTTGACTAATTTGATATGATTACCTCTGGTTAGTACTGAGTGGTAATTAAGTCTGCAATTATATGTTCCGATTTTCATATCTTTCTTGCATGTGCATTTTGACAGTAATTGAACAAGGCAGCATTTGCAATATTCACTCTAAAATTGTTTCACAATATTTCATTATATGCCAGATTAATTTATTAAACTCACGGAGCAAATCAAAACTTCAACACAGATCTAATTAATCCAACGGGGGGACTTCCTTGCTAATATGCCCCAGCAGGGAAAGCCCAAGGGTTGGGCAAAGTTGAGCCAAGTGTCTGGAAAGATTAGGTGTGTGACAGGATAGGGGAGAGCCTGACAGCAAGCTTTAGCTTTGCTCTGAGTTATTTTTTTCTCATTAAATATCATCTATTTCCTGAGAATCAGTGGGAGAATGAAGATGCCTTGATGGGATGTGGATTTGAACGTGGAAAAGATTGGGGAATCTCTCTCCTCTCTCTCTCTCCTTCTCCCTCCCTCTCTCTGTTATATATGTTTTAGAGCAAAGTGCAGTGGTTTAGTGAGGACTGGGCTTTTGAAACTCCACCAGTTCTTTTTTTTTTTAAAAAATGGATTCACCTGTGTCCTGCCGAGAGTAACGGAATTGGCATCTCGTTTAACTGTGATACAAGCTGAAACTGCGAACTGTAGAAGCATTCAATATCAGATCCACTTGAGTACAAGTGCTCTCTCTTGTGAACAGAGAAAGAAAGCCGCTCTCATTGGGTGAATAGCCTCTTTACATGTCTGTCAGCTCTGCCATTATAGGCTGTACTCATTCATTTGTGTTCTAGCACTCCACAGATGCCAAGGGTCTATGGCGATGAGCTGGCAGCTGTGATAAATGCCGAAGACAGCATGGAGATCAAAACTGGATCAATACCCTCCCTACCCCAGTTTAAAATCTGGTAGAGAGACTCATGTCAATTTTATAGCTCTCTAAATATGTAAGGGAACTATATCCGGGATAAATACAGGAATGTGCCATGCTCTACAGGAACTTACACAAGCAGCCAGGAAGATCATAGAAGTCTTCCCTGGGGGATGGTGCTTGTGTTGAGATTGGATGGACGAGCATAAGGGTTAGCATGTTTACTGAAGGTGAGGAGGTGATGGTCAGAAGGGGCAAGAGCTGAGGACAAGGTTCTGATTAGTGTTAAGCAGAGTGTGAGGATGGGGATACAAGCGAGAGGAAGCTGGAAAAAGCAGAGGAAATGGTGACTTGGCAGGCTCCACGTCGAAAGTGGAAGTAACACGTTTTGGGTGCTTGCTATGTGTTATTTAGTTTTCTAAGTATTTGATCATATTAGCTTGATTAATTATCATGGGGCGACATGGAACAGGTGCCCTTGGAAATCTCAGTTTCCTGACTGGGAACCCGAGGTACAGGGCGGGTAAGGAACTTAGAGAAGCAGACTTCTGCAAGTAGTAGAAGGGTGTATGAACATGGCCTTTCTCTAGAATAAAAACTCTGAACACACAATTTGGAAGGGCACAGCAGCAGCTTTCCAGGCATCTCTGTCTGGGTTTGTATAACAGCAAAATGTAGAGATTTGGAGAGACTGTAGGGACCTCAGGCACTTTGTAAAAATCATACAAAAATGTGCAATTGTAATGCATGAAAGCAGCTAACTTCCATTAGAGTCTCAAAGGGATCTAGGATTCACAAAAAAAAAAAACATTAATCACATATCTGTATAATTTAACTTTGTAAATGTAAATAAACCTTATATTCTTACAATGTTATAGGAAGTAATTTGTAAAGATCTGTAAGAAAAATGAAACAATATACAGATCCCATGTTTCCTTCAGTGTGGTTCCTTCAATGGTGATATTTGCATTTGCATCATCTTAGGACAAATTACAGCCAGGTGTGTGTAGACTTTAAATCCCATTTCTGCTGCTTAATAAAGGCATGACCATAGTTGAAGCTTTCCAGTTGAGCTTTCATTTATGTATTTGCATTAACGAGGTCCATATCACATCATAAGGATAGAAGACTATAACACATGAAGGACTGGGCTTGTCATGGAACAGAGCTGGTGACTTTTGTCACTGGTTTGGTGTCTAAGCTTCTATCTGGCAGAGCAATGAGCAATGTCCATTAAGTGGTAACTTTCCCTAGGGAGTCTGATTCGAATAACGTAGGTTTCCAGCACCTTCCTCAGGATGGAGATATCCACAGTTGGTGAAAAGAGTAGACCAGGAAAAGAGAGAGGAGAGGTCAGGATCTCTGTTGCTCCAATTCATCCTTTCAGAGTCCAACCCTCAGTTCACAGCCTCAAGACAGAGTTCAGAATGTTAGACACATGCGCTGACTGATCCCCTAATCAACTTCAAGTTTCAGTAGAAATGATCACTAATTTTGTACAGTACTTAAAAATATTTGTATGATTGTACTTAGAGCACATTGAATCCTCTGAGCCTTTGAACCAAAGCTTGAATTTTATGCCTGAGGGAGGAAACACCAGGCAGAATTGGGTGTGGGGGAGGAAAACAGGGAGAGAGAGAAGGGGAGAGAGAAATAGAACCAGAAAGAGAAGGATGGAAAGAAGAAGAAAGAAGAGAGACTGGGGGAGGGGGGGAATGAGGAAAGATGGTGCTTGAGCATAGAGTTCTCAGTGGGCGTTTGCTGGTACATCTGCAGATGAAGAAGAAATAGGTGAACCAACTTTCCAAATGCCTCAAAGTGAGAAAAAGGGTTATTATTAAGGAAATGAAAATCCCATGTCATAGGGGACTTCTAGTGTCCTCAGGGAGTAGGTGCATGAATGCACATTCAATTCTCCTAGAGGCTGCTTGTACCCCGATTTACCTGGAAGGAGCCTTGGAAAGGGGCTCTCTCATGGCGCTGAAAGGGTTAGCAGAACTGGTCTAATTTAGTTTGCGTCCAATTTCTAAAACTTAATTTATGTTTAAGGGAAATTATTTAACCTTCTGTGTCAGTTTTTTTCCTCTGTAAAATGAACATGAATAATTTTCACATTCTGACTGAAGTTGAATGAGATGAATTAGCCCTAGTGACAGAGAAAAAAACATGCTCAGGTACCAAACAAATGGCTGACACCATTAGAATTAGAATGATACCAGAATCGGCACTGGTCCTTGTCACTTTTCAAAATTATGTTTTATTTTTGATATTATAGTATAATTACATTATTTCTCACTTTCCTTCCTTCCCTCCAAACCTTCCTGCTTATTTCTCCTTTCTTTATTTCAGACTCATGGCCTCTTTTTCCATTAGCTGTCACATATGCATACATGCATATCTATATACATTTGCTCCTAAATATAACCTGCTTGGTTTGTATAATGTCACTCATATGTGTCATTTCAGGGTTGATCATTCGGTATTGGATTACCAGTTGGTGTGCTTTTCCTGGAGAAGACTTTTTCTTGTCACGTTTAAAGCAGGAAGAGCCAAACTTGACAGAGCCCTTCTGCCAAACACTTTTATGTCCCCAGTATTGCTTGTTCCCAGCATGACAACATTTAGTTCCCAATGCAACCCTATATGAAGGATATTATTCCTAATTTGTAGATGAGAAAACCCAGGGTCAGAGGCTAAGCAACCTCTCTCACAGTTATTGAGATCTGCTGCTCAAATCCTATGACTATAGTCTTGAGTGGTTGATAGGCCCTGAGTTATTCCAAGGACTTAGATTTGGGCTTTTGGGGGAGAAGGTTGCTAATTATGTGGGCTTATTTACCCTCTACTACACTGGATGAAGTCACTGGTACTTCAGATATGCCAGCTTTTGAACTTCCACTGTACCAGGGGGCTGACCTAAAGAGTTACCACAGAGCATGGAAGCCTTTTTACTTTGCCCCTGCCTATTGATTCTTCATGTTACTCAAGGCTGCTTAAACAGCAGGTCCCCAGTTAGTTCCACAGGTTAATTTAATTATGGGGGTGCCTCAATTTAGGGTCCTTCTACCTCTGGAGATACCCCTGAGTTAGGCAATGGCAAAGACCTCCTGGCTAACGTATGCAAAGTCACTCAGACCCATTGCTTTAGAGTTTGTCTTTGATGCTGAGACAGGGTGCCAGCTTGGCATTGATGCACAAAGCCGGAGGATGAATCAGACTTGTGATCCATTCTTGTCAATGCCACTTTGAGATGGTGACTCTGGCAAGGTCCTAAATCATCAGGGTGGGTGAGGGAGCTACAGGGAGGAAAGGGTCACCATGACACTGGGTGCAGAGAATCATATTACAGAAGGAACGCGATTGTTGGAGAGTCTTGTGAGAGGAAATGAAGTGTGATTTCAGTCTGTCTCTTGGTGTCCCTTTGACCCCTAGAAAACAAACAGCCCCTTCAGAATCAGCACAGAATTTTAATGACATCTTGGAGGAAGAAGAGATGTGGTCCTCCTAGGTGTTCACACTGGAGAAATTCTTGTTAGTCGTTTTTGTTAGTGGCATTGTTTATAATAAAAATGCCATCAAAGTCATTATCACAAACTTTAGAATAATGCAACTTTGACTACTTATAGGCACCCTGCCATAGTCAGAACGTTTGTGCTTTCTCAAAATTTGTGTACCAAAGCCGAACCCCACGGTGTTGCAATATTTGGAGTCAGAGTCATTATGGAAGGGCTAAATATTAAGTGATGTCAGAGTCTTTGCACACATAGATATGTAAACAGGAGGTCACTATGTGAAAGATACTGACCACTGACAAGCTTGGAAAACTCAGAACAACACGCGACTTGCTGGCATTTTCATCTTGAAGTTCACAGCCTTTAGATTTGTGAGGAAAACATCTCTTGTTTAAATGACCCTGTCTTTGGTAGCTGTTTTTGATGTTGCAATGTGTTTGGTGCCTTGTGCATGGTGCACTGTCTCTCTACTGAGTTAAACAGCTGGCCCTGTGGTATTACCTCTCTCTTTAGTGCAGTTGGAGCTGACCAATAGTGTTTCTATTTAAATAAGAACGTTGGAAAAAAAAAGTTCAGGGTGAAACTAAATATATAACATTTTAAGGATGCGAGGAGTCAAATATCCACTGAACAGGTGAAACATGCCTGTGTAAAATCATGAAACAAAGTCATAACTTAAAATGTTACTTTTTGCATCTTAGCAAGTGACATCTTAAATACAAGGTTGACCCTTCGTGAAGAACCCATTTCTGAGAGACACTGATCCCTCCTTAGGGCATGTCATCGTTGGCAGTTTATGAATTGGTTTTCATAGATTTTTCTGGAAAATTTGCCTGACTGTAGGAACTTGTATGCCTAGCATTAGAATGACTGACTTGTCCCTTTGTCCTGTAATTATATACTTGCTCTGCACAGCACGGCTAATTCTTACATTATTTCCAAGTGATTTTTACCACATAATGGCCCACAACACTTGCAATTATGATGTCTTCCACTCATAATTACCTGGTTTGTGTT
Organism: Neodon shergylaensis; assembly: GCA_025134845.1. Lineage (NCBI taxonomy): Eukaryota > Metazoa > Chordata > Mammalia > Rodentia > Cricetidae > Neodon > Neodon shergylaensis. The sequence goes on from JABTXL010007882.1 coordinate 1,685,490, forward strand.
AAATTTCTCTCTTGATTTTCTCTCTCTCATCTTTATCTCCTCATCTTACTCCTTCAGAAACTAACATTAGTGTACAGAACAATTTTGGAAAAACACGTCTTTCCTAAAATATGTGGTTTGAAATAAAATAATTGGAAGATTGGGCTATTATACCCTAGTCAATGCAGAGTGAGAGACTTTGGAACACTCAGACCACTGGAATGTCTTTATCAGCCACCGACCCCCCCTTCCCCAACACATACCTTTCAAAACTCAGGGGTCTATGCAGAAGACAGTGGAAGATTGTAAGAGTCATAGGTTTTGGATAATGCCAAGGAAACAGTGTTTTCCAGATACAGCAGAACTGATGAACATATGAATTCATAGAGACTGACAGCACACACAAGACCTGTACAGGCTCAAACCAGACAAAATCTCAGCAAGGCAAATGGGAAGTGGACACAAAGTCTCACTGTGAACCAAGAACCTATTTGCAATTCATAGCTGTTGGAGAAGGGATGATCATTTTTTTAATAGAGTATAATTGGATATCTCTATCCCATTCTAGGGCATGTACCATGCCCAAGAGCTTCTGGCTAATAGAAAACAGATTATATGTTTTGTGTCAGTGTGGGCTTAATTTTGTATGCTTTTGACATTTATTGTATCATTTTCTTTTTTGTTTTTTTTTATTTTTATTTTTTATTTTTTTAAGGAAGGAAGGAGGAAGAGTGAGATAGGCAGGGCATAAAGTTGGGTAGGTTGGGAAGCAGGGGAGGATCTGGGTAGAGTTGGGGTGGGGAAAGATGATCAAAATGTATTGTATAAATTTGTAAATAAAAGTGAAGTTATAAAACAAAAACATGGTTTGAAGAAAGGGGGTGTCTAAGGGACTAGATATTTAGGCAGAGAGATTTTTTTTTACTTTCATCTATGGCATTTTACTTATCTAAAAAAATAGACATGAAACAAATGTGGTGATGTACACCTGTCTCATTCACATGTTGAATCTAGTTAAAGAGTCTGATGTACAAATGAAAGACAGGGTCAAGAGCAGCATGATAACTGTCTTTCTTCCGCTCAAGAGATAAGCTGTATGGGAAAGAGAAGAAATTAATAACCATGTTTTCTTCATCAAAGTACTTCTGTTTGGACACCCTCATGTTAGGATGAATGCTTTCCATCCAGATCATAAATTGAGACTGATGTTATCAGCTGTGTTTTCAGGGAGAGAGGGAAGATTAACAAGTTGCTGGCAATGGAGAGCTAAAACAATTTTCTTTGAACTTGGAGCCAAGAAGATGCCTGGTGGTGCTTTATCCTTCTGGTCTACCCAGCTAGGACTGCAGGAAGCCTTTCTCAATGTGGTCAGCTCCCACTCGCCAGCAAAAGTTAGGTTGTAGAGAAAGATTAGTGGATTGGCAGCTTTTATGTGTGTCACACACGTATAAGTAATATGTATACAGCATGAGTTTTAAATGTACTGTAGTTTTAAAAAATGACTCATCATTTATAAATGAGAACATTTTATAGCTACATTAGGTCCTTGTATATTTTTCATGGAAGCTCCATCAAGCGTGCTTCTGATGGGGTGTGGGTTCTTCAGTTGGCTGCAGAGTATACCCTTTCAGGCAACTTCACTCAGGTGCTAACTGGCTCCTGTTGGAATCTGGGCATCCTTCCCTTGTGTCGAGTTAGTCATGTGACAGGCAGGATAGCTGAGCTTTTCCAATAGCCTGTGCTCATCTTTTACAGAAATGCCAGCAAAGCATCGCAGAGGAAAATTCATTTTAGTTCCCCACTGTTCCTAATTATAAATAAATGGTTGGAACACTTAAACATGCCACAAATGAATGACTAGAGTCTCAGCAGCACACAATTCTCCCCTCTCTGACTTTAGATTAACTGACATTCTTCATCTTTAATTTCCATAAATTAATCATTGTCCTCACCCAAGAAGGCTTATATTTGTTAATTCCCGCAAAGCTTAGGACTTATATGCACATTAGCTAATTATGCCCCATGGGAGAAATTTGAGTGTCTCTTTTGCCTGACCGTCAGTGGAGCCACTTTTTAACACAAGCTCTGTTCAGTTATGGGTACTTAGAAAAGAAAGGATTAAGTACAGTAAAGATATAGTTAAGAATAATTCAAAGTTTGATCTTCCATGTGATGTTGGGGATGAACTTAAGGCCCTGAGCATGCTAGGCAAGTATTCTATCACTGGGATATATCCATAACCCAAAAGCTTATCTTTAATAATTCATTCAGTGCACACTGAGTACCAAGTTCCAGGCATGTGTGCTATCTTTTAGGAATGAGGAATATCTTTTAGGAATAATCCTGTTTGCTTGAGATTTCAGTTCTAGTAAAAAAGATGTCTCCAAACATGTTTGGATGGTTAACTATTACTTAACATTACATTTCCTCCTGAGAGCTAAGAGGTTATATCTAAGAGTTAGGTTAGCATGAGATAGCTTGGAAGGTTTCTGAGAGGACAGCTTTCTTGGAGGGTTGAACAGGAAGCAGTCTGCTTGACAAAAAAAGAGGAGGTGGAGGCAACCAGATGAGAAGCACTGTGTTTGGGGACGAAGAAGAAAAGCCCGCGTGTCTGTGGCACAGGGAGGATGGGAGAGGGAATGAAAAGAAGGCTTGAGAGGTAACCAGAGGTGGACCTTGCAAGGACAAGGGCTTTAACTTGTCATTTTTCTTACAGAAATTTTTCTTCCCCCGCCTTTCTTTGTATTTATGATAAGTTTAGAAGAGATAAGAAAGCTTTTGAAATCACATTATGCATGTCAGTAAAAATGCGGCTAAATGTTCTGACTTTCTGCTGAGTGGCCTGGGCCACCAATGCCCTGTTGAGTTTCCTGTCCTGAACACCAAACAACAAAACTAATGCTTAAAAACAGCAAAATATTCTGGTTGTAGTCTGTCCAAACTGCTTTCTGTTTTATAACAGAGGAGGTTTCTACCTCCTCTACCAGCAAAATCTTACTTAAATACAGCTGTATGTCACTTCACAATAGGGATTCATTCTGAAAAATGCATCCCCAGGTAATTTGGCCATCACTCAAATACTATAGTGCATAGTTACAAAAACATAATTGCAAAAAGTAGGTGATGTAACTTACTATATACCTATGTCTGGTATATGCTATCATATATGCTGCCCATAACTGACAAAACTGTTAAATAGTATAGATTATGGATATCTGTAATAGTTACTGTCCTATTTGCCGTGACAAAACCCAGAATGAAAGCCACTTAAGAAGAGTAAGGGTTTATTTTGCCTCCTAGTCTGAGAGGGATATAGTATATTGGAGTAGGGTATCCTCTTGGCAGGGACACGAGGAGACTGGGCACACTTCATCTGCAGAGAGAAATGAATATTAGTCCTTAGCTTGTTTTGCCTGTTCTCCTTTTTTATTCTGTGCAGAACCCCATGCCATGAATGTGGTATCATCCACATTCGACATGGGTCTTCTCTCCTCAATTAAACCTTTCTGGATACTCCTTGGAAGATGTATCTGAAGGTTTGTTTTCTAGTTAATTCTAAATTCAGTCAAGTTACAAGGAAGAAGACTTAATGACTTTCAAAGAGTGACATATTTCAAGTTTTCACTGTGAACTGAAGTAGATTAGAAACCATGCTACCTGCTGGTGCTGGGATGCAGGTTATCTGAAAATGAGATTATCTGGGGTCTGGAAACCTAATGCATGTTTTGATGAATTTTACCATAATCTCATTTGAGGTATTTCAATTGTAATTTTAAACTAGTTCTTCTTGGCAGACCCTAACCTAGCCCTTACTTACACCTCCCATCTTAAATTTTTAAAGTAAAAAAAGTCAATATAGGAATGGTTTAGCACTTTCAATTAATTTTAATGGTCTGCTGGTCTCTGTGTCACTGGATCAGAACCTATGATCAGAACCTATGAATTTAGATGTGTGGCTGAGCTTTTTAATAAGGTCTTAAGAGTTTTGTTTAGGCTATGCAAGATTCATATTAAAAAAGAAAGTTTGTATTTTAATCAGTTTATCCTGAAAGTGTATCTCTGAAGTTAAGGTGTTTAACAAAGCTTCAGAGAAACAACATACGGCTTTTATAGGCCAAGGAAGCTAGTGTTAAAATGGTTAAAAAACCATGAAATGGCTGTCAGTGAGCAACCAAGTATTACTAATAGGATGCATGGCTGGTGAGACCGGCATCAGAAACAGAGCAATGAAGCTCAACCATTTCCAAATTTCTGCTATCGATGCATTGGTTTCAGTAATTCATGCAGACTTTTGATCTTAGTTATTTTTTTTAATCATAATGTGTCTAGAAATAGCAAGTCTATGTGTGCGTCCTAAAAGTTAGTTTGAACTCATTTAAAGATGTGTCTTAAATACAGATCTCAAAAATAGCAGTTGAATTCCTTTGTAAGAAGGTTTGCTAAGATTGCAGTGTTAAGGCAGATTCTGGTCCAAGGATGACTTTAATCTCAGCATCAGTCAAATCAAAAGTAGTCTTTTTCTCTGTGTGGGACCATCCAAGGAGCTCATGTGGGAAGGACTGGTGTGAAAGCCATTGATGACAGTATAGACAGTGAAAGCGAAGATAGCTATGTGCTAGACATCAGGAGCTTTGGGGTCCTTGAAGGTGGGACACACGGGGCTCTTTTGGAAAGAGGAAAGTTGAGATCAAAGATGAGTTTACCGAAGAGCATAGTTTCTTGACCTCAATATTACTGAATATTGACTGGATAGATAATCTGTAATTGGGGGAGATTGTCCTCTTCACTGTAGAATGTTTAGTGACATCAGTGGACACTAGATGCCAAGAGCTTCCCTCTTTTACAAGTCATGACACCAAAAGTTATTTCCTAGAGGAGAAAACTGCTCCTGTTTGAGAGCCACTCTTACAAAGAAACAAGAGAATGGAATCATCAGTAGAAAACATTATTTTGAGTGAGGTAACCCAGATACAGAAAGGCAGTTATCACATGTACTCACTCATAGGTGGTTTTTAAACATAAAGCAAAGAAAGCCAGCCTACAAACCACAATCCCAGAGAACCTAGACAACAATGAGGACACTAAGAGAGACTTACATAGATCTAATCTACATGGGAAGTAGAAAGTAGAAAAAGACAAGATCTCCTGAGTAAATTGGGGCATGGGGACCTTGGGGGAGGGTTGAATGGGGGAAGGGAGAGGCAGGGAGGGGAGCAGAGAAAAATGTAGAGCTCAATAAAGATCAATTAAAAAAAGAATGGTGGACAGCTCTAACTTTATACAAATGACTGGTCACGTGGGGATCTCCCGCATCATCGGTCTAAATAGCTTCTTTGGCTTTCATATTCTGCTGTGGGCTGCTGTCATCTCTGTGGAGAAGTCTCAAAGATGGCCTCCCATCTCCAAAACATATCTTTCCTTCAGGACTCCAGATCTCAGTGACTATACTGAGTTAGAAAATTAGAGTTCATTTTGGCTGCTCCCCCTTCCTCATCCCCAGTCATCAGGACCTACCTCATGGCCATAAGGAAGAGTAAAATAATGTGGTTTTTATAATAATGGATAAAACTAAAGATTTTCATATTAAATGAAATAAGCCAGTCACACAAATATGTGTCTTTCTTGCTTTTTCTTGTTTGTGGGGTTTAGGCTCAGAGAACAGGATTCAAAAAGTCAGATGAAGATGATTAGAGGTGTGGGAGAAGAAAAGATGGGAGGCGTAAAAGGATGAATATGATCAAAGCACATAATAGGCATATATGGAACACATTACCATGCATAATTGATATATGTCAATAAAGTATATGCAGAAAAATCCACTGGTGATTCTTACCATCAAATATCTCCTGAATTCAAATACTTTCCAACGCTGTTGCTGCTGTGGTCAAGTTGGCATAATCTCTCTGTGAGCCTCCACTGTTAAATCTGGAAAGGCTACATATTTTGATTCTAGCTTCTTCTGCCGCTGAGGGTACCCTGTGTGACTTATTTCAGACTAATGAGATTCTACCAGGACACCTTCAGAGGGGTTTTGAAGGATGCCATTATCTAATAGAAATCACAGAGATGCTGAAATTGTCCCTTGCAATCATCCAGCTGCCTCAAAGACAGAGTTCACGCTGAGAACGGAAACAATCATCCTGTAACCCCGAAGAAAAGGCCACTGGAGTCCACAGAGTGCGAGTCTGACATTTCTTAACCACTAGACTCCCTGACACGGCTGCTGCTGTCTATCATGCTTTTACATAAGAAGCGTGACCCTTGTTAGCAGAAGCTGCTTTCAAGTCCTTCCACGACACTCTTCTGACTGAGCACGGAGTCACAGATTTTGTGATCTTTTTGTTGGCGCTGGTACTCAACTATTAGCTGTTTTTCTGGTAAAGTGACGTAGGAATATGCGGCTTAGTCCCAGATCCCAAATGTCCTTCTTATTTCTTTTGCCTCATCTTAATTATCTTACCAACCTAGGCCCTGTTGAGGAGCTGTGCCATCTCAGGCCTCCCCTAGAGGCCATAGCCTGAATGATTAGGCTTGAGGCAAGAGGCCTGAGGGCAGGGAAGGAGCCAGTATTTGAATAGCAAAGAGCTGGCACACAGTGAATACTTACTCTCTATTGGGCACTCTTGACCAACCACCTCTAGTCTGAGAGAGCTTCCTAACGAGGCTGAGCACAGATTGGCTAAAATCTTTCCACACCATGTATACCTAGGCCTCAGCCCAGGTTTGTCCCACTGTACTGTGTTGCCTGAAACCCTGGGCTGCCTGCCTGCAGGACCACTGCCCAGCCATGCCAGTGAAGGAGAGACGCTGGCAGAGACACACAGACGGGATAGATAGACAGCTTCTTCTCAACAAGTCTGTGTGATAGTTCCTTCCTATTTTTTGAGCAGAGGAGATAGCATAGGTTGGAAGAGAGCTCGGTATACACGTCCTAACTTTTGCTTTCTTCATTCTGCAGAGAATCACCCAGTGGATGTTCATATTTTGGGATGAAAGACCAGCAGGTCCTTGAGAATGTTTACACTCTATGTGGCTCTGCCTGGGATCTTCCGAGTAGCAGTTCATTATCTTCCCACAGAAGATTTAATGAATCACCTTCCCACTAGCGTGCACCAAGTGGCTTTGTTATCTTGAATAGGTGTTTACAAAGATTCTCCATTCATTGATATTCCCCTTTATAAAAAGGTAGTCTTCTAATATTTGGCTGCCATGATTACATGAAAGTTTAAAAAGTTAATGCCTGGCAATTAATAAATATTCAGTGGTAATAATTTCTTATTAGAGAATGTGAGCATGTTATCCATTTAGAATCCAGCTAGATCTGTGCATATGCATTTAATGAAAACGAAGGCAGGACAAATAGCAGATGGGAAGAGTTCCCCGTGACCTCATGAAGGAAGGCTCATGCTGCGGTCTGGGATGACCTCTGCTTGACTGGCCTGAAGCACAGCAGTTAGAGGCTGAAGCCATTGCCCTTCAGCGTCAAGGGCCACATGGCAGAAACAATTTGTTTGTTCAGCCTCCTGTTGCTATTATTTGTGTCGATCCTGCACCACATGCCCTAGCATCCTGCTTCATTCTTCCAAGTGTCTGTGAGCCATCTTGTTTATTCATCAGTCTGACATATTTTCACGAGGAGCTGCTGAGTTCCAGAGCTGGTCACCTGAAGGCTGCGCGCACAAGGGAACAGTTCTTAGAACCATCTGTGGTGACTCATGGTAGAGATTCTGCAAAGGGCAGTTACAACCCCGGGCTGGAGATTAGATGACAGGATACCTAGAGTCTTCCTAGTTTAATTTGTCAAGCTCTCCTCAGCATGCACGGAAGGAAAAGGATGTACAGGGAGGAAATGATGGAGAGAAAATGCATGAAATTGACTAGCACGCAAGTGGCGGGTTATCAGCTGTTCTGGGAGGTGGCTGCCATCACCTTTGCGTCGCCTCCAGCCCTCTGAAATTATTTTTAGCTGTGGGTGTGAGAGAGTCTGCCTTCGCCCCTTTCACATCAAATGCTGTGCTGGAGAGCAATCAAGCATGTGGTCAGAGCCAAGAATTGTGTCGGCAGTGTTTCTGAGTAAGACCCAGGACAAAAACGCAGCCTCTTCTAAGGCATGTAGCTACAGGCCACTGGGAGGAGCCATCTGTGGCTGGAAGACTGGAAGATGTGAGAGTTGAGACCTATTGTAGGGATGTCTACTTTGAAGGAAATGTTAAGTGTATGTGTATGTGGGGGGGGGAGTAGGGGAAGAGTTCCCATTTAATATTCTACATCCTCCTGAGGAGAATGAGGGAGATAGGTTTAGAGAATGAAAAGGAGAGGGAAGATGTTGCTTTAACACACGACAGCTTATCTTCATTGGTGTTCCATGGGTGGCCACAGGTAGCAGCCTTCTTTCTGAAGGAGATAATTGTTTTGAGTGGGATACAGGCACTAGTGTAGCAATTCTATGTGGAAAATTCAGTCCTCAAAATAGCTATGCCTGTTGGGTGATAGATACTATTCCTGGTGGACAAATGATGGGTAGGGAAGTCATGTGACATGTGCAGGGTCAGATAGGTTTTATATGGCTCCCCAGCTCCTCACAATGTGACATAATTACTTAACAACAAGCTAGGGGAACTCTATAGAATGCTTTGGTGCTTGGAACATCCTGAATGCCCTCTCAACCATTGTGAGTGCTGGCTCGTACCACTTCCACAGTTAAGTGAGGAAATCAAGATTCTGAGAGCTGGAGAAATTAGTTATGTGTCTCTGGGCAGGATGCGTGACCTGCCACAGCTCTCTTTTCTAGTGTCATGCTAGCTCGTACACTGAAACGAAGGAGTGAAGGAAAACAAAAGTAGTTTTTCTGTGTTGAGAACCTTGGAAAATCCAGTCAGCCTGGGGGAAGGATCCGCAGTGCTGACTGTGCGCTCTGCAAGAAGGTATTACACTCCTGCTTCTGCCATAGCTCTGGTACCAAGTGTGATGAAGGGGGAAAGAGCCTGACTTCCACCCTGAGCCCTGGCCCAGGCAGTTTTGATAATGGAGATTCAGATATGTGAATTTTCTTTCTGTCATTGAGGCACCTGTGGTGATCTTGCCTCTTTCAGAAGCCACATAGGGTGCCAAGTTAAAGATAAAAGCCTCTTACCATAGGGAGTTGATGCACAGGAAATCAGGCCAATGTGGTGGCATTCCTGGTCCGGCCACTTGTGAACTGCATTTAGTCTGTAAAATGCATTTAATCTGTAATCTGTTGCAGTTTCCATGAGAAGGCACGTGCAGCACTCAGTGTAATTGGTCCACAGTACATACTCAGCATAGAGTCTTCGCTAATTTTTTGTTGTTTTGGTTAATCTGTACCATGGATATTCAGAGTCAATTTTCCTGGAACATGCACATATATATATTTTTTTCTAGTAGGTTATGGTAGTATCTACTCCATGGCTTGAAGTAGTACAAATTATAAAATTTAAAACAGAAATTAAAATTGATTCTGACTGCCTTCATTACACCTTCTCCACTGACTGGACTCCAGCCATGAATCTGGACTCAGTATTACAGTTAGGCCCCAACAATTCCGGTGAGAAGAGGCAGATCTCAGCACGCAGATAATCCAAGGACCAGCCCTGACCACTTACAGTCAGGTGACACTGTGTTTCTTTTTGTGTGAAATACAGAGTCTTGTGTAGCCCAGGTTGGCGTCAGAATCTTTGTAGAATGGAGGCTGGCTTTGCAGTCTTTTCCCCACCTGCACCTCCTCGTTGTTTCTCTGATGGGCATCTGCCACCGTGACACGGGGTTTTGTACAGGGCTGGGGATCAAATCCGTGGCTTTGTGCATGCTGGTCATGAATTTTACTAATTGACCCTGGGTGAACTTGTGGCACCAGCCAGGTCTTTTCTTTTAAGGAGAATGTGTGCTGTTCCTGTGACACAAAAGCAAATAAGCCAAAAACATGACCCAAAGGATGCTTCGTAGTTCCAGGTAGTGTCTAATGGGATGGTGTCGTATGGTCTTATGCAGACAGACACAGCACTTTCTTCATTTCCTATTATACTAATCATATATTTTGAAGTGAAAGTGAAACCTGTTCATTGTTTAGAACCTTAATTATTATCCCATGGGAACACAGCAGCAGCATCTATCTTCCTGGGCGGTGCTTCTCCGTGCTCTGCTGCTGTGGCATTTCCACTCCCATCAGCCATTCCTAAGCAGTTTATTTGTGCATGCTTCCAATTTTTATTTTTATTTCTTTAATTTTTATATTATAATATTATAAAATCAGTTTCCCCTTCCCTTTCCTCCTTCTAAGCCCCTTTACATACCTCTCCTTGCTCTCTCTCAAATTCATTACCTCTTTTTACTTTAATTGTTGTTATGTATATATATGTTTATGTACATATATTTCTAAATAAATGTACTCTGTTCAATCTACATAATGTTACTTATATGTATGCTTTCAGGCCTCACCTTAAAAACATACCTCATTTTATGTGTATGGTGGTTTTACTTGCATTTATCTGTGCATAACATGAATGCATTGTCCAGGAGGTCAGAAGAGAGCATTGGATCACCTGGAATTAGAGCTATAGAAAGTTGTGAACCTCTCTGTGGTTGTTGGGAACTGAACCTGGATTCTTTGGTAGAGGAGCCAGTGCCTTAACTGCTGAGCAATCCCTTCCAGTCTGTGGGCTGACCATTTTTGTCTAAGTGAATACACACAAATTTATGCTTTTTCATTGATGTCAACTAGAAGCACTTCTGAAAACAACATTTATCACTCAATCTCTGCATCTTCCTACTTCTGCTTTTGTACACACACACACACACACACACACACACACACACTTGTGTAAAAGCAACTGTAGACTACAGTTCTAGAAAGGGAACTTCTCATCTCTAGGAAATGTGTTCCGTGAGCACAAATGGAAATATCAAATTACTCTTGGGAGAGATTGTAGCTTCATTACCAATAAATAAGAATGATTCTTTCCTTAGATTCTTGCCACAAAAGCATTATTAGTCTACTAAATTTTGGTGATCTTAATACACTTGGGAGGATTGACTTTCTAGGAGGCCAAGACTATTACGATATCAGTTCTAAAATAAAATAAGCCCATACTGACTGCGAGGGCCGACACTTTTGGATGAATGCTGGATCTTTCCTTTAATTTAACTCTTCCAAACAGGGTTGTCTTATCTTTCTTTTTTTTTTTTGGAGAAATTAATTAACTGATACAATTCTTTAAAGAAACAGTCTGTTCAAAAATCACGGGCAGAGAACCAAGACGAGAACTGAGTCTGGCTCCATAGTCTCAAAATGAAATTTTGTTAGGCTCCAATTGGAAAGGATGGCCATAGCATTTAGAAACAATTTGGATACAGTCTCTTAGACCTGAAGCAAAGCTTAGAAAAGTGAAAATAAAAGGGGGAGTCATCAAGATTCTACCACTGTAGTGGTTTGCATAAGAATCCCCTAACCTCCCCTGTCCCCCCCCTTCATCTCCCAGGCTCATACATTTGAATGTTTGGTTCCCAATTGGTGGAGCTGTTTAAGAATGATCAGGAGGTGTGGCCTTGTTGGAGCAGGTGTGTCATTGTGGGTGGACTTTGACATTCACTAGCCTACACCAGACTCAGTCTTCCTCTCTCTGGCTGCTGCCTGTGGGTCAGGGTGTAAGCTCTAAGCTCCAGTTCCAGGTCCATATACCTGCCTGCTGCCATGCTCCCCACCATGATGTTCATGGGCTCATCGACTCATCCTCTGAAACTGTAAACAAGCCCCCAATTAAATGCTTTCTTTTATAAGTTACCTGGGTCATAGAGTCTCTTCACAGCAATAGAAAAGAGACTAAGATAATCAGTATGGGTTATCCTAACCTTAGGAATTAGACAAAGGAGAGAGAAGGGAAGAAGAAAGAGAAGGAGAAAGCAGAGCAGGAGAAGAAGGGGAGGAGGAAAAAGGAAGAAAGAGAGAGAATCCAAATTGGGCAGGAGACAGTCAGTAGTTGTTTGCTTGCAAATGACGTGATAGTTTTAGGTTCCACCAAAGAAAAACAAAATTAAAAAAAAGAACAAACAAAAACAATAACCAACAAAACAATATAACAACCTATTCAAACTGAGAATTGAATCAGTTGCAGGACACAAGATCAACAGGCAACATTTTGATATACTAATAATGATCTTGTCTGGGAGAGAGATTGATGAACAAATGAGACAAATGAGGCAGAGTCTCATGGGCTATACCAGGATTTTTATAAACTTGTAATTGCAGTAGGGATATGTAGCAAGCTTTTCCTTGTACGACAACATATTGTTAACCATAGATAAGATGCTATATAGACGATCTCTGGAGTGTACATGAGTTCCCCAATCCTCCTCCCAGGTCCAGACGGTAGCTATTCTTTCTACTTTCTGTTTTTAGGTGTTTAATTTGCTAGACATGAGTGAAATTATAGAACTTTCATCTTTCTGTGATTGGCTTTTTCCACTATATATAGCACCCTCAAGTTTCATCCATATTGTCATACACTGTAGGCTTTCCTTTCCTTTTAAGAGTGAATAATAGACACCGTATGTAAGTACCACATATGATTTATTTGTTCTTCCACTAAGGGACATATTATGCCATCTCATATCTCTGCTTCTGGGAATAATGTTGCAGTGACTACAGAATGCATAATCTCTTCCACATCTCGATTTTAATTCTTTTGGATAAACATTCAGACATGGGATTTCTGGACCATATGGTAGAACTTGTATTTTATTTCAAGTGTGAGGATCTCAAGTCGAAGAGTCACACGATTTGGTTCACATTTTGAAAAGATCAGTTAAAGTGTCATGTTGGAAATAGCATGGGTTGTCACGAACAGAAAGAGGAGGGAAGAGATAAGAGTTATTACAACAATCAAGGAAAAGGTAGTCAGGGTCACATGCAGTCATTGGGGATTTTCACTGGAGACTGCCAGAAAAGTAAAGCTGTAAGGACCCACACTTGCTATGCTATTGTGCTTTGCTATGTGCCTGTGGCGTTGCAGAGGGAAATCTGTGCAAAACCGCCATAGGGACTGGTGCTGGCCTTGGCGTCGACAGTGTCTCATTTACTGAGTGGTAGTAAATTTGGTCCATTTTTTTTCTCATTTCTGGTTGTTTGATGGGTTCTATTGATCAACCAGGAAATCTGCTGCCGAGGAGAAAATGTGTAGGATTAAGCAGATAAGATGTGTAGAGCTGCCATGTTTTCAAAGGTAAGCGTTTGCTGTTGTGTGTGAGGATGTTATTATGTTCTTAAGAGAATAAAACATCAAATTAGGGACTGGAGAGATTATGCTGTGCTAGCTCAGATACACGATGATGGAGGGCAGGGCCAAAGAGGCTGAAGAGTATGCCTGCTCTTACATTCAAAATAGGAAACACAAATAACATTTTGGAGTTTGGCTATTTGAACAGAGTCTGGGTGTTTCTTAACTGGGTAGGTCTCAGTGCCTGTAGCTCACTTTACAGGTAATATCCCAGATAATAGACAGATAAGTCAAATGAGGTAAGCCATAACCAAGAGAAGAGTTAAGAATGCATGAAGGAAAGCCACCTGTTCTTTGATGGTGGTCTACATAGAATTTTGACAGGGGGCCTAGAAGGTGATGAAGGCTTCAGATACTAAATAAAGAAGGTATGGAGCCAACAGGTTTAGCTGTGTCTGTTCATGGCAATTATTCCCAGTAGGTAAATGAATCCAGTGTTTGTGATTCTGCGTTGGCTTTACCTATTGCCCTATTGTCATCTGTTCATCGAAAGAAGTTTCTGGGAGATATATCTTATGATGAAAAATAAATTACTCCTAGAAGACATTCTGTACTGTAAAGTCAAAAGGATTAGTTCCTGTTTGTTAAGCATTTTCTGTGGGCTACTAACTCTTCCAGGACCTATATACCTACTCGAAACGTTGCACCAACCTATGGAGTGTCAACAGTTTTGCTTCTATTTTCTAAGTGGAAGTTTCCAGGTGTGGAGATTCCAAGTTTGGTTATATTTAGTTGGTCTAGCCCAAGGCCGTATTCTGGCTCAGTCCTGATAGCATGTACTGTTGTCATGGTAACACACTGCTGAGAGCTTCTTGGTTGTTCAGTGTTCTGAGGGGCACGATAGCCTGCTAGTTCAAAGCATCGCTTCTGAGGTCAGTCTTCCTGGATTTTAATTCTGACACCACTGTCTAGGTTAACTGGACAAGACACTTTGAGGCTCAGTTTCTTCATTTCAAAATGGAATAAAAACTTAGTGCGGTCTGATAAATGTAATCACAAGAGATTTTTTTTTCTAACTTTCTACAATGTGTCAAAAGGCTCACGTTTTCTTCCTTAGAAACATCAAACAGCTTTGCAAAGGCTTTGAATTCAAGGTGGAGTCTAAACCTATGGCATATTCCACAAGATAGCACAGGTATTCATGATCAAACAAATTTAGAGAGCATTTCTTACAGCATTGTAATGCAAGCCAGCATGTTAAAGACTAAAATAAATTTTGGAGTTGAGAAGGATTGAGATGGTTGGCTCTCCCGTCCCCAGCTAGATTCATTTTTCTGTCTCCCAGAATGAAATCAGCAGATAGTAAAGCATAAACAAATGAGAACTTCATTAATCAGGAATTAACAATTTAGAAGAGAAAACAGGTCACTGTGGGAGAATGGCACCTTGAATGAAAAGTGAGAAATTTAAACTCTTGGTAGCCGTGGGATGCTAGCTGAGAACTTACCAATAAGTTAGAAGTGTTACAGTTTTGGGGAACTGTTTCAGCTCCTGTGGGTCTTCGGAGCAGCAGGTCAGAGAGGCTGGAGCCACAGGTCTCAGAACTGGTGGGTCTTGGGAAGGGCGTAAAAGCAGTAGGAGTGAATTCCTGTCTGCAGCCAGAATATGGGATCTTGGAGTCTGGGGCAGAAATGATACCCCTTACTTACTCAAGAGAAGTCTTGGTTGTTCGAGTAGTGGAAGCCCAAGCAAGTTACTTTCCTAACACAGAAATCTATGACAAAGTGAGCTCCAAAAAGTGGGTCTATCTCCAGTAAGTTTCAAAAGCCTTCTTCCTTCTCTTCTCCCTTGGAGAAGGGACCCTTCTAGTCTATCTGTCTGGAGCGTACATACCCTTTTATATAGAGCCAAGTGGGCCCTGAGTGACTGAATATGTATGCGTGCAAATAAGGTGCAAATTGGAACCAATCAGAAAGAAATGTGTTAAGTCTGAAAAGGGATTGGGGTGACAGCTGAACCTCCCCAAAATGTTCCTAATCAGGTTAGTGTGCTTCCTTTCCTGCCATGATGGTGGTAGGGATAATCAGCTAGCAAGACAGTTTGCACTAAGAAGTTTCCCTTGGTTTTTTTTTTTTTTGGTTGCTATGGTGACAGTCCAATCACCTTTGTAGAGCTGCTGCAATGATCTCAGCCTGGAACTGTCCCACTGATGTCAACATTAGGCTCCAATGGATGACTGTAGGAAGGGCACTTCAATCTTTGATCATCCACCCTTGTGGGTTGGGTCTATAGCCTGTTCCTGGTCCCACTTGGCTTGGGACTTTTCCCATTAGTCTCTGTCGAGCCAGGATGTTCACGTTTCGTTCCTGGCTGCAACTTTGCGGACAGCTGGAGCCTTCCCTTAAACGTGGCAGGATGCTGTCAGATGCAGCCCACCACTGCTAGCTCCTTGCCCTCTGGTTGCCATAAAGTTCTGAATCTGGGACCCCTCCTACCCCTTCAGTATTATTTACAACATTATTTCCTAAAGTGATTAGACCATAGAACATTCCAGATGGTTGCTCTGCACACTGGAAAGGGAAAGTCTTGGTTTGTAAACTGATTTTAAATTTTAAACTTGGTTTTAAATTAAACCATTAAAGCATAAAGGTTTTAATACTTTATGCTTTTTCCTTGGTTGGATCTCGGCCTCTAGATATTAGTTTTCTTATCTGTAAAATAGGAACGTTGTTAAGAATGTCCACGGGGTAGAGTGGAGAAGGAAATGCATGGAAAATGTATGTATTAAGTAGGTCCTTAATAAATGTGAGCTCATTATTACCACAAGTATTTTGTACAAAACCTGAGCAATCCTATCATCCTCTGTATGTTTTTCTGTGGTCCAAGTATCTGTTTCTCTATTTTATCATTGCTCTTACAGAGTGCAGCTTGTTACTGTATGTGAAATTACATAGATTGCTAAGAACACCACAATGGCTCAGAGGATTATGTGAGGATGCACACTGGATCATAGAAATCACCATGCCCATTAAAGGGAGATTATCACTCTGTTGGTAGGAGTGGCAGGGCTACGTTCCTGCCGCCCCGGCTCACTGCCGCTTGCTAGCTTATGTCCCGAAATAATTACACGGAAACTGTATTCTTTTAAACACTGCTTGGCCCATTAGTTTTAACCTCTTATTGGCTAGCTCTTACATATTGATCTAACCCATTTCTAATATTCTGTGTAGCACCACGAGCTGGCTTACCAGGGAAGATCTTAACCTGCGTCTGTCTGGAGTGGGAGAATCATGGTGACTCATTGACTCGGCTTTTTTTCTCCCAGCATTCTGTTGAGTCTACGCCGCCTACCTAATTTTCTGTCCTCTTAAAGGGCCAAGGCAGTCTCTTTATTTAACCAATAAAATCAACACAAAACAACAGACTCCCACATCATCACTCACTCTGCTCTGAACTTTCAGGTCCTAAGAGATAGGAGGGTTGGGCTGTGTCAGCACCTCTAGTGAGGAGCCTGCTGTCACTACCCTCCATCTTTGATGGTCTCTCAGTCTTTACCCCTGTGAACCCCCCTTTAGTCATTCATTCTGCCACTTCTAAAAGCTAATGTCCAAGGCATTTTTACCAAAGTATGCTCTGTGAATCATATCTACCCATCTTTTAGAAAAAGACCCGAATTGATTTTGGTATCCAGGCCATGAGCCTGTACCTCAGAAAGATCTTTATTAGGCTTTAAAAATGATAACTAGACAGACAGATACTGCAAAAACAAAATTCCTGGGGATTAAGATTTAGGATATCATTAGTCTGCTTCCTTGCATAACTATTGGAGAGTATAGTCGTAGCTCTTGAGAGCCCTCTATTACTGTTAATTAATTTACTAATTAGCATGCACATTAATTCATTATATTCATATTGAGAAGTTGCTGGGTACTAAGTACCAATTCAAGCTATATAAGGGCAAAATCAACACACAAGACTTGATTCCTACCATTAAAGAAACTCTCAAAGTTCAAAGAAGGAAGCAGATATGTACAAATAATTTTGATTTAAAATAATTTTTAAGTAGGTAATGGACATATGGCAGGAAAGTGTTTGTTGGGCTGGTAGTTATAGCATGCCCTGCCCTCTCTTATAGCTTCCTGTCATCTTTAATGTGACTTCTCTACTTGTAGGGCCCAGAGAGTCTGCCTCTTCCACATAACTTCAGAGGGAAGACAGAAGAGTGGGATAGACCCAGCAAATGGACAGAGGAGAAGAATAAAAGAAAGGCTTGTTGGAAAACTTAAGTTCACTTAAAAATCTTTTACTAATTCTTTGAGAATACCATACAATGTGTTTGATGGTGTTTACTTTGTTCCCAAGATCCACTGTTTCTTTCATGTCCACCCAGCTTTGTGTCTTAAAAACAAAAGCAAGCAAATAAACAAAAAACGAGACACAAAGCCACCATCAAGAATAATCCATGCTGTTCAATATTTGTGCTTATGTAGCTTTTACTGGAGTCTACTCTACATACTGCGGGGAGGGGGGGAGGCACACTCTGAGGGAAAACTGACTCTTCTCCCAACCTTTGCAGTTTCCAACAGCCTCTCAGCAGCGGTGGGACTTCCTGCCTGACTCCTCTCTCTGCTTGGGTTGAGTCTGTATTGGGCTTGCATAGCTATTATGAATACTGTTGCAACCCACTGTGAGTTCATATGTATAGCTGTCTGCTGTGTCTAGAAGTAACTGTTTCCTTGTAGCTAGCTACTGTCTCTAGCTCCTATACTCTTTCTATCCTCTCTACTGCAAGGATACTTGAAAACTGGGAGGAGGGGGTGTGGTATTGATATCCCATTTACATCTAGGCATTCTGCTGTTCTTACTCTCTGTATCTTGGCAAGTTGTGGGTCTTGGTGTTAATTGCCATCTACTGAAAATAGAAGCTTCTGTGATGGGAGTTGAAATATACATTAACCTATTGGTATAATAATGTCATTAAAATCAGTTTAATACTATATCCAAACATTTGGAAGCATAATGGTAGTATGTTCCACCCTAGGGACTAAGTTTCTATCTAGCCACAGGTTCTTGGCCTGATAATAGTACCAACTATGGGTTTCCTAACTGGCCCAGAAAGACCCACCCACTGATGTAATAGTGGTATGAACATCATAGGGTTGACCAACTACTTTCTGATTGATTTAAGTTTTGCTTCACAAGAGGAAAAGTTTTGGTTTTCTTAGACAAAAGAGAGATGCTAACTAAGGAAGCTGCAGGGTAAAGCAGAAGATGCTTCACGATGTAATATGTGTTTGCTGGTTGATTCTATTGAGTGTACGGTAGGAGAGAATTTCTTACCTGTGTGTGCCAGAGTTCCTCAAAAGTTACATTACTAATGCATTTCAGCCTTCTGATAGTTTTAGATCTGGATAATCATAGGAATTCAGAGGAGACATAAAGATGCTTAAGCAGAGATGGCCAAGGAAAATGTCATCTAGGGTAATGCTTTTGAGTTAGAAGTTAAAGAACAGACAGATGTTGAAATATAAAGATTAAGGAGAAATATTATAATTTAGGTATGGGTCACATTTTAAAGAAAGTATCAAGATGGAACAATGGCATCTGTCTTCATAGTTGCAAGTAGTTTGGGGTTTATAGGCAGTAATAACATAAGCCCTGAAGGACAGAATTCAGTGTACATGCTGTTTGTTTTTTGTTAGCCTGGCACAAATCTAGACATATCTAGGAAGAGAAACGTCAATTGAGGGAAAAAAAATTCATAAAATTTCCTATAAGCACACCTGTAGGGAATTTTCTTGATTAATGATCAGAGTGAAAAGGCTAGCCCATTGTGGGTGGTGCCACCTCTGGGCAGATGGTCCTGAATTAAGTAAGAAAGCAGGCTGAGGAAGTCATGGTGAACAAGTCAGTAAACAGCACTCTTCCAAGGCCTTTGCGTCAACACCCACCTTCAGTTTGCATTCTGAGAATCTGCCTTGACTTCTCTCAGTGAAGAACTGTGACTGACATGTAAGCCCAATAAAGCCTTCCCTTCCCAAACTGCATTTGGATGTGGCAATTTATTATAGCAATAGAAACCAAATTAAGACAGTGAATTAATAGTTAATGCCATCACATGTTTCAGAGAATTGATGGTAAGGATGCCTAGACCATTAGTTTGTCTTTTGTCTGATTGTGAGAAAGAGTTATACTCACAAGCAGACAAAATCTCTTCCCATGCATGGGCACCTTGGTAGCACAATGCCAGGAACCAGATTTCACTGCAGTGGATTTAAGGAGGCCAGGTCCTCTTTTTTTTGCCTTCATAAAAATTACCGGACAACACATGATCTATGCTCTGCCATGTGGAGCATTATGACTTGAGTGGATGGTCCAAGGACACAGCAACATTGTAGAGGATTATTGCAGCCGCAATTGTGCCGTATCCTGAGATACAGTGGATTTGGCATCACCTTATAGCTCTTTCACCTACAAGGCAGTTGTCACTTTTCTCCAAAATGCAGATTTGACAAAGCCCCTGTTGCTTCTGCGACTAATGCTCCAGCCGCTCTTTCTTCTCTCTCCTATTCTGAACTATTTCCAACAAACCCTTCTCATGTAAACAAACAGAAAAGGATCCTTTTCTGCTTGCTAACCTTAACTGACCCTGGGACCATGTGCTCCTCACCACTCTGTGAGCAGAGACTCTTAGCTCAGAGGCCTAGCAATCACAAAGCAAGCTTTTCCTTGCAGGAACCAGTGTGTTCACTTAGAGGCTTCTATGTTTTTATAGCTGTGTTTTTTCACCTTGTCACATACATAACTTCTTTCAAAGCTAAAGCAGGATAATTGTCACGCTTTCCCCAATACCACAATGGAAAGCCCTGGGAGGTTAAGTGACTAGCCCAAGGCACTGGAGTTTGTCCATTTTTAATCTGGGATTCAAACCAAGTGTCTGAGTTGCCAGTGTGTGGGGGCAGAAGGTTCAGCCTCATGGAGGCACAAAGCTCTTAGTTGTCTTTCTCCAAAGGAATTAATCTCCTTTACTCTGAAGAAAATGACAGGGGAGCTGGCTAGAATTCCTTCCCAATGTCCTTTTGTTGTGATCAGAAGTTTACACACATACTCTTTAGTTTAGTTTTATTTTTTTTTCTCAAAACCTAGGTGACACCTCAGGATTCCTTCCCTATGCCATTACTTCTTTGGTTGCTGAGCCGGATGACCACAATTTCTTGGGCTCTGCAGGTTTTTAGGACACAAAAGAAAAGAAAAGGAAGAATGAAAAGTCTTTCCTTTGGCTGTCTCAGTATGTATCCGACTTCAGCTCTTCCAGTCCCCCACCCCACCCCATCCTGATGACACGTTGTCTTTGGAATCCATTAAGAATTTTTGGGTCCCTATTCCATGAGTTGATATTGTAGGTCAAAGGATTTATACCTGAGTGATGTTGATGATGGTCTTTCTCCTTTGGTACCATGCAGATTACCTTCCAGTACTATGCATGAATGATAGTCAGTAGGGGTGAAGGTTCTGGTTAGGGAACAACTTGACTTCTTCATGGTCAGTGATATAAGCTAAGTGATGTCTTCTGCAATGGGGCTACAGCATCAGGTTGTGAGGAGCAACTGATATCCCTGGAAACAGTCTGTGATGTTTCAAACTGATATCCCTGGAAACAGTCTGTGATGTTTCAGAGTCTCATGGGATCCCCTTGGCCAATGACTTAATAGGATATAACCCATTCTTGGCACAGGAGATTTTACTTGGTCACTTGAAATGTCTAGTTGAGGCATTGTCTCCCCTATTATTTAGAGACTTTATTTTATCACCAACCACTTTTTGATTGGATTTGATGGATTTCATGGGATGGAAGCCCTTCTTAACATTGCTAAAGTGGCCATGAACCTGAGACTAGATAGATCAAGAACCTAGAAGAAAACTTAATTCTATTATTATGATAAAGGAATACAGGAATAAAATGAGTCCTACTGATACACTGCTATACCCGTACATCAATACTTGCTCAATCCACATTGGTGAATCTTCTTTCAGTAGATAGGAATTGTCACTGACAATGAGGGACTTTGGAAGACTTAGTTCTAAAGACTGTAGCAGCATACAATACATGCACAAGTTTAGAACAGGCAAGATCCCAGTTCTGAAAGGGGAAAATGTACATCATTAATCAAGGAGCTGTTTTCAACTGATACCCGCCTTCAAAAGGAAAATCTGTTTTCTCCAGCGGAGTGTACTGGGTATATCAAACACTCCAGGGCAGGATCTATGCCCAGTAGTAGTTGGCCAATACAAAATGGATGTGCTTTTCCCCCTCCCAATGTACCCCCCAGTGTGTATGCATGTGTGTGTGTGTGTGTATGTGTGTGTGTGTGTTTGTGTGTACTTTTCTTTTCATTTTAGCATATTTTTGTATCATTGGCCTTTTGCTTGTTTGCTTTGATTTTAATTTTTGTTAAGTTTTTTTTTTGTTTGTGTTCTTTTTCCTTGAAAGAGAGACAGAAAGAGAAAGAGAGCAAGAAAGAGAAAGAGCATAGACTACGGTGAACTAGGGTGGGTAAGGAGGTAAAGAGGATCTGGGAGAAGTTGTAGGAGGCTGGAAACATGATTTTCATAGGAAAATTATATCCTATGAGTTTTTTTTATTTAGAACGCTAATGTAGTTTTCCCACAATTTTTGATATAAAATTGTTGTACACAAGTTTATAAAAATTAATTTTTATATCTAAAGCTAATTTTATCCAAACTTACTTATTGGTATTGAAATAAATCAAGCTGACTGCCAAGTAATTGTAAACCTCAGGAAAAATGTGTAGAAGATAATCAGTAATAATGCTAAATGTGGAAACCACGACTGGAAGGGTCTTCTCTAGTCTCTTTCTCTATCTGCAGACTTATGTATATGTATAACTACAGATAATTATTTGAAATCTCATGTCTTATTTAATTATACATTTTGCTCAATAATGTATTGTCATTATTCCTTCATGATTTTCAGTGACCGTGTAGTATTTTGATCATTCGGATTCACTGTAATTCAGTTAGCATCTATCAAACTATTAAGCATTTCTGTTCCCCTTCTTTCTTCCATAAATAATGTTACTCTACTTGAATTTTATTTCCTTTAGATAAATTCTTAAAAGTAGAATTGTTGAGTCTTTTAGAAGAGTCAATTTCCTAATGAGGTTCCTTGGCTTTCATTAATTTGCTTTGTAGTTTAATAAGGAAGCCAAGATGGAGCCAAGTAGCATGAGACAGTTCGATACTCCTAAGAATATACTATGAAGAGCTGACTAAAATTCAGTGTCTTATGGAGTTATCAGCAAAGTCCAGAGAAGACAGCTTTTAGGGCTTAATTTAACCTAACCAGGGACTGGAAATGCTAATGAAGTATAGACAAACAACAACCCAGGTTTCAAGGCCAGGGCTAAAACTTTCAAAAGCATCACAGTGCCATGGATGCCTATGAGAATGATGAAACAATCTTCATTTCTTGACAACAGTAATAATCCTCTTGATCTATGCCCAGCTGTCCAAAGCATTCATCCAGATGTGTACTCTAGAATTTGGCTCACTTGATAAGTTTCTTCCCATTAACGGTATAGTGTCTGCATGTCAATAAACCCCAGAATATTCTAGCCATCTGCTGTGCTAGTACCTCTTGAGACTGGGAGCATGGGGCAATCTGACATTGTGAACACAGTTAACTTGGTAGTCACGCAGGTTAGTGGCCATTTGACAATTTCTATTCATCAGTATATAGACATTTCTATTTACCTGCAAGTCCTCCTAAGTTATTGCCAGAAAATATTTTAAGCACATATTGTATTGTTCTTCCAGTTCATACTATCTATCCCAGTAGTTTTATCCAGAGGTAAAATTTAAAATGCAGAAAGTTTACTACACGGTTCAAGAAAGATAGGCTGTTTTGGTGTAAATGGTACAGGAAAGGGAAGATGGTGAATAAAGCCTTTGTAAAATTATTATTAGGGCAGAATCTTAGGATGGGTAGAACTTAGGATGCTTTGGGGGAAAGTCTGAAACAGAAGGAAAACTCAAGCCCAAGAGGCATTCTGTTTGAAAACAACCACGATGGTAGAAACAGACTTGTGACCAATTTATAGAAGTCAACACCTACAGCAAGATAGAAGAAAGCTAGCAGGAGTAGAAAGGGAGGCAATGGAGACCATGAGGCAGGGCTTGAGCAATTGGAAAAAAGAAAAGAAGGGGGGAATGTGGAAGAGTGAACTTGGGCCATTGCACAGTACCTGGAAAAATCTCAGCTAGAAGGTAGAGTATCCACAAGCACAAACAACCCTTTAGAAAGGAGGGGTATCACATTTTGTATCTTGACTGTATCTAGTTATTGGGTGTGGTAAGTAAGGTGAAGACTATCCTTGATCGAGAACACAATTTTGCTTTGAACTTGCTGGCTATTCCCTTTTCAGCATCTTTTCCTGGCTTGTCTTATGGTTCCAGGTCTTCACGTGCTGGATTTACGGGAACATTTATTTCCTGTATATTCATCACTTTCCAATTTTTTTTTACTGGTATTGACTTTAAATATCATCAACATACCTAAGAATCACATGTCTATAACTCTGTTCCAGACTCAGCACCTGGTTTCTCCAGTCATATATGTAAATATCTATTTGAATATCTAATAGATGTTTCAAGTTCAACAAGTCCAAAATACAGTCATAAAAAGACTTAAGTGATTACAAAGTCCTTATTTGTGTGTTTATCTTTCACCAATTTCTGAATATAATGCCTGTGAAAGACATAAAGACAAAGATCTTTTTTCTTTAGTTTTCAACTTCTGCATCCCCCACAACGGTACACATTACTATATGCTTAAATGGACAGATGCGGAGGATATTCCTTTGACCTTAGGCCAAGCAAATGTGAGGCTGACAATAGAATCTGGGCTGTAGCTATGACACCATTTAGCGTTACCTAAGGAACATGTAGTAACTGCATAAGTAAATCTCTCCCATGGGATGAGTTAATGGGCACATATAATGAAGAATTTTTATTCAATGAAAAACCAAGAGTTAATAAAAAGTTAAGAGCTTGAAAAAACAAGCAACCTTTCTAAAATGAGACTAGATTATGAAGTTGAGCAAATAATTTTCCATTTTCTCAATGATATGTGTGTGTATGTGTGTACATATGTATTGTCACCCTGACTTCAGCCATCTATGATTTAATTCTTTCCCTAAAGTAGGTTACTTTGAAAGCAGACTTGGAGGGACCTATGAACAACATCATTTGGTTCACCACAGTTGTGCTAGAATCTAACTCTAAATTTTCAGTGTTTTAAATTTTAATCTTTACTCTCTTAGGACTTTTGCTTAATTTTATATTGCTTAGACAGATTTTTAGGATTGTTCTCTTACATTTCTCCACCCAGCTTGTATTGTGTGCTTTCTATTCCTCTTCCAATGCACAATCCATATATTTCCCTCTTATTCCTATTTTTTTCAATATCATACCCTGTCTATATTTCTTAACTATAATTTTCTATCTAAGTTAGGGTTTTTATTGCTATGATGAAACACCACCACCACCACCACCACAACAACAACAAAAAAAAAAAAACAAGCCAAAGAGGTAAGGGTTTATTTGATTTATACTTCCATAACACTGCCCATAACTGAAGAAAGTCAGGATAGGAACTCAAGCAGGGTGTGATTCTGGAGGTAGGAGCTGATGCA
The DNA here is from genome assembly GCA_025134845.1 of Neodon shergylaensis. NCBI lineage: Eukaryota > Metazoa > Chordata > Mammalia > Rodentia > Cricetidae > Neodon > Neodon shergylaensis. Next base: position 1,710,412 of record JABTXL010007882.1, read on the forward strand.
GAAGTCATAAAGAGGAGCTGTTTACTAATTTGCTTCCCTTGATTTGCTCAGTCTTCTTTCTTATAAAAGCCAGGACCACCAGACCAGGGATGTTAGCACCTACAATGGTCTGGGCCCTCACTAATTAAGAAAATGACTTACAGGCTTGCCTATAACTTGGTATTTTGGTGGTATTTTCATAATTGAGGTTTCCTGCTCTCAGATGACTTTAACTTGTGTCAAGCTGACATAAAACTATCCAGCACAGCTTCCTTAGCTTAACAATTTCTAAAATATGTGGATCCTAACACTATCCTAGCATTTACCTCCAGGATTCTTTCCCCATTTTGAAGGCATTGCTCATCTAATATATGACAAAGTAGGTCAAACAAAAACTAGTCATACAAGATAGAGTTATTTCATACTTAAAAATACAGCAATCCTTCAAAAGGATATTATAATTCTAAACATATATTCACAAAATACTGGTGCACTCTATCATAAAACAAACACTGCTGCATGTAAAGACACAGGTTAGCCTCAGGACAATAACAGAGGGTTACTTAAATACCATGTACTCACCAATAGACAGGCTCTCTCAGCCAAAATATTTGGATTGGGAATAGAAAAAACATTTGAGATAAACAATCCCCCAAATGGACACAGCCAACATCTACAAACATTCCATCAAAATACATCAGCATACACAATTCTCCCAGTACAGAACTTTCTCAAAAATATAAAGAGGACACAAGTCAAACCTTAACAAACACAGGAAAATCTGTGGACAAGAAAAGAAAGAAAAATCAGAGTAGAAATCAATAAAATGGGAAGTAAAGAAACAGCTCATGGAATCAATGAAACAAAGACTTGGTTCTTGAAAAATATAAACAGGAATATCAAACCCCAAATTAGTGGTTTAGTCCCTGTCATGTTGCCCCTGCTGAAGGAAAATTAATCCACTCATGCTCATATGGGCAACCCTAATTTAATTGAGTGAGTGGATGCCCACTCCCACTAAAAAAAAAAGAGAGAGATGAAAGTAGGAGGGGAATTTGGGAAGGAGAAAGGTCTTGGTAAATGTGACAGGGAAAGAGAAAATAATGTGTGTGGGGGGGCTTTGTTCAAAGATATATACATATATATACATATATATGAAATTATAATATAATAGATAAACAAAACTACTAAGAGAAAGAGAAGACTCGAATAATCAAAATAAGATTTGGTGGGGCTGGAGAAATGGCTTGGTAGGTGGGAGCACTGGCTGTTCTTCTGAGGACTGGGATTCAAGTCCCAGAACCCACATAGTACACCTGTCTCTAGCTTCAGTTCCTGGGCTTCTGACACCCTCACACAGATATATGTGCAAGAAAAACACAAATGAACCTTAAACAAAAATAAATTACTTTTAAAAGTGAGATATGGTAAGGGAGACTTTGTAAAACCAGAAAGCCTTTAGGATATACTAAAAGTTTGCATTCTACTAAATGGCAAATGTAAACACACAGTGGTGCTTCACATGGAAAAGAAGGAAGGCAGACCACTTTTTCTTAACCCATAAAAAAAATAAGCTCCACGTGGATCCAAACATTAAGTCATGAAACTAAAAATTAGAGGGGGCAAAGTTATAGAACACATTTGATGATAGTGATGTAGGCAAGCACTCTCTGGATAGAACTGCCAGTAACTCAAAGTTAGTGTTAGAGAGTGAGTCCTTGTTTCTAACACCTGCAAAGAATAAGAAGAGAAGACAGAACACATTCTCAGTGTTTTTATGAATGTTTAAGACCAAGATGTTGGGATGTCTGCATGTCCTAAGGATTAAAAGTGAGCAAAGAATGGTCATAAGGATGGTGACCAATGTCTAGAGGAGGCAGAATCTACATTCAGTTGCAGGCTCTACGTGCCTGTTGTTTGTGTCTCCTAATTGGCAGGGCCTATTTTTAACATCTTGGTGCTTCAAAGAAGACCCTGTCTTCTGGAATCTGATAGGAAGCAACAACCAGGAGTACAAGGATGCAAAAGGAAAGCTTGTTCATAAAACAGTTTCCACAGTGAGGGCAAAACAAAATCAACCAAGTAAGCAAACCCTCAAAGTGAGAACAGAAGAGAGATGTGACTCTAACCTGACTCTTGAGCCCAGAGAAGGTCAGAAACAAGGAGAAGAAGCTGAGAGAGAAGTCTTGGAGCACAACATCTCTAGAAGGTGCCCTTGTGACCTTCACTCTGATACTCAACCAATCTCTCAAAAGTTCCCTCGTCCTGACCTTTGGTACTTCAGTTTATGACTCAGCCAATCAATGGTTTCAGAGCAATTAAAGTTGCTCAACCTATATGTCTCTTCCTTTCCCCTAAGGATATTGACTACATATATAAAATGTACTGTAGCACAATTAATAAAAGCTCAGAGACAGATATTGGGGTTCAACCTGAAGACTAGAAAAGCAAAGTAGCCAGCCACTGATACCTTGACCTCAGTCTAAAAGTGATGATCCTACCCTCCAGGAAACCTCAGAATGAGACTGAGCCTGAGCGCTGTCTCCTTTCATTTTATAATCCTCTCTAGTTCTGGGATTAAGGGTGTGCACCACTATCACCTGGTTTCTATGGCAAGCTACTGTAGCTACTGGGATTAAAGGTGCGTGTTATTGTGTTACTGGAGTTAAAGGTGTGTGTGATTGCTGCCTGGTCTGTAAGGCTGGCCAATGTGGCTGTTTTACATTTCAGATCTTCAGGCAAGCTTTACTTATTAAAATACAAATGAAATGCTACTACAAAGCATACTATTATTATGTTATCTATTAGAATGTGAAATGCCATATGCAAATGATAAATGATTATTAATAAATACCAGAAATGTTTAGGTGATTGGCCTAGAATCCAGGAGTAAAGAACACTTGTGTCTTACTTAGGTTTCAACTTACCCGATGTCAGGGCTGTGAACTCTCTTGCCATTCTTTCTGCTCTTCTATCTTAAGGCTGGATATTTGATATTCCTATTAGCTACTCTCTTGCTTTATAGCATCTTCTTCTTCTGAACCTGTCACCACCAGAAGAACCTTGGGGTTTCCATGTCACTGTTAAAACGTCATCAAAAACTACTAGGGACTTGCACATTCTGTACTGGATACATACACTCAGCTTCAGCTACTCCAGCAAACCCTGTCATTGTATCTTCATCCCTGATACATGTGATTGATTGCACCTCTCAGAAAGAGCTGAGGAAGGAAAGTTGGAGTGTGTCTCAACAAAAGCATAAGCAATCAGATCAGCAACCATTCTTTGAGGAGATGATCCAGAACTAGGGGCTGGACAAAAAGGCATAACTTCTCACCGCCGTCACGTGGACCCAGGTGGCAAACTGGCCTCCACCATCTGTTTAACCCTCTACATCTACCTTTCTTCCTTTATGTGTCTTTCAATGGCATAGGAGCCATTCTGCTTCTCTAACTCTCCCAATTTTGCTCCTTGGTTTTTTAACATGAGGGGCCTCCTGACTGTCTTCCCCTGGGCTTGACTTTCTTCTGCCTACTGGGAAGGTCCCAACTAGGCCCTGTCTGTACGAAATCTGCATCATGTGGGTGTTGCTGTCCTCTCAGATAACTTTCTACTTTAATGTGGATCTACACATTTCCTGTTCTTACTTGATGATGTTGCTGGGGTCAATAGCTAATGTCTGATTCTCGCAAGTTCCAGGAAATTGGACTCCTAAATTAGCTGGCCACCAACTAATATAAGAGATTTTTTTCCTGCAGTCAGAAAGACTTTTCTTCCTCACATCACGTTATTCTGTGACAGTTATGGACAGTGTGGCTATCACAGACCTTCAGTGAGTGCCCCCACCAACTATAAACTCTCATCAGTTTACTGTGGCCTGGTATGGGAAGTCCTTCTATATATGTGTTGCTTTTAGTGCAGCCCCTGGTTTTAAGCTGTTCAATAAGTTTTGGAAACTTTTAAGGACAACACTGGAAGGAGGCAATAACAGAGAAAGTCAGAATTATAAAACTCATCATTCAAAAATAAGTCACTAAATGTAATTTTAAGACAAATCTGAGAAAGGCAATATTGTACCAAGCACCCGACTCAAAAATTAGGTTGAAATAGAGAGTATCTGTTCACTCCTCTTCCTAGACACAACTATTAGTTTTTTCTCTAGTCTAGCTGCAGACATGCTCACTTTTTACCCCTGGGTTGAATAAAGGCATCTAAGCAGAAGTGTGGAAGTCAGTTAACAATATTTGGTTTTTCTTTAGTTTGCAGCTCTATTAGCTGAAGAAGGATGCTAAAAGAAATCCCACACTAGCTTAGAATTGAGGATATTAAAGGATTATTTATTTTGTCATAGACTCACAGATCACAATCCTCTTCATGAATGGGGAATAGGAACCAAATCACGCAGGCAGTGAGATGTCTCTGTCAATTCTAGAGTTTTGGGAGTTGCTTACAATGTACTTCCTGTTTACTTAGGTAATATTATATCTTTCTGGAGTCTTTGATGGAGTTGAAGAAATTATAGTTATAGTTTTCCTTAGTTATGATAAAAGATAAAGTAGATATAAATATTGTAACTGTAATTCTTGCTTGATATCTGTTTTGTTGTATGTAATTTTACTATGTTAAAGTTAAAACCTTCCTTTTTATTTAAACAGAAAAGGGGAGGTGATGTGGGATTCCCCTCTGTATGCTGTGAATATCATTGGTTAATAAAGTACTGCTTTGAGTCTATAGCAGAGCAGGGCAGAAAGAATTAGGCAGGAAAAACTAAAGTGAATACTGGGAGAAAGAAGGGCAGAGTCAGTGAGAAGCGTTGGAGCCACTGCCAGAAACAAATGTGCTGAAATTTTGCTGGTAGGCCACGACCTCATGGTGATGCACAGATTAATGGAGGTGGGTTAAATTAATATGTAAAAGCTATCCAATAAGAAGTTAGAGCTAATAGGCCACACAATGATTTAATTAATACAGTTTCTGTGTGATTATTTTGGTGCTGGGCAGTCAGAAAACAAACAAGCAGCCTTCCTTCAACAATTAACAGTGCTCATTACAAAGGGCAAAGAACAGATCTTGAGGCTCATAAGTCCCAACAAATGATTCTGAAACAAAGTATTAGGTAATCAATATTTTAGGGTATCTCTTTTTTTTACTCCATGAAAAGTTAACTTAGAAACACTTAATTTAAAAATTTTCAAGTAAAATCTAACATTCTTCATTTCATCTCATGGCGCATAATACATATTCATTTGCTACTGATATGGTTAATGAGAGTGTAGGTTTGACTGTCCTATCCTTCCTCTGATAGACATTTTTCTTTGTTGTAAGTTCCTTTGTCTGGTGTCCTCTAGAGCATTTGATGAGCCTACTCTGTCATTTGTAGGCTGTGACCTGTCAGCTGTTTGTATAACCTTGTTGGGATTCCGATCCACTTGATGATTTTTCATTTAAGCCATCACCAACTGGTTATGACATAATTAAAAGTCTCAGATTTATCACTTTCTCCTGATTTTCAATTACAAACATTTTCAATTTTGGGGATTTATTTTTATAGACTTTATATATTTTTTCTACTTTTATACTTTTTTATATGTACTGTTATTTGGAAATATCAGGCTTTAATTTATTTAAAAAATCTACACACAGTTTTATGTGATTGTGCTACGCTTATGTAGCTTTCAATACAAGGAAATTTTGAACAGTTGCAATTTGTTTGGTGATAGGGTCTTGCTGTGTAACTCAAACTGGCCTCATATTTATGACATTCATCTATATTCAACCTTAAGACTGGGATTACAAGGTCAGTAGTATCATTAATAAAAATACTGAACTACTGGAACTTAATATAAGAGTATAAAGAAAATTTTCTTAAAAAGCCTTTGTAAAAGCATAAAGATCTGCTTTTGTTTATTCAGTGTATATGAATGTGTATGTATGTCTTAGAATTTATGCAGTGTGCAGGCACATGTGCAAACATGCAGGCAGAGGTCAGATGATTGTCTTGGGTGGTATCCCTTGGGTGGCTTTTGCCTTTCATTTGAGAAAGGGTCTCTCACTGGGTGAAAGCTTTGTCGAGATGCCTAAGCCAGCAGAAAAGCAAAGCAAAGATCTGCCTGTTTCAATCTTACTATCACTGAGATGACAGGGGTTTCCATGTTATCTAGTTTTTCCTTTTTTAAAACATGGTCTCTGGGTATTGAAGTCAGGTCTTAATGCTTGCAAGGCATGCACTTTACCAAGTGCGTCACCTTCCCAGATGGATTTGCAGATCTGCTTTTAAATGAACATTAACAAGCTGGAGGTGTATGACAACTAAAATATTTATTTCGAGCAATACTTTCAAGAAATATAGAGTAGGAATGTCCTGTGACAGGATGGAAGTCATTTCAGAGAAATCCAAACTCCTATTTTGATGTAATCATCATAAAACAAGCAAAACATGTAAAAATCATCTTTATATAGTAAGCTTTGGTATTAATGAAATAGATTCAAATCCTTTATGAATATATATTAATATTGCAGAAAACAAATGTATGCATATCAATATTGAAAGTTAATGACAGAGAACAGAATCTGAAGCATAAATCTGAAGATACAATGAATCAATTAATTTCCTTTTCAAGTATTCCATCTTATTGTGCTACTCATCTTATCCTGGTTGCCTGGTAACTTGGTGGTTTTCTGAGGGGAACACAACATTGCAACACTGAGTACAAAGCTGACTGAGCACCCAGTTCCTTCTCCCGTTCAGGATGAATAGGCATAGGGGCAGCTCATAAATCCAAGAGAAAGGATTAGGCATAAGGATATTGGACACAATATGACAGTTCCACCTCTGCTAATTTACTGCTTATGGTCTGTGTGAAAATTAGTTTAATTTGGGCAACCTCACCTTTCTCAAATGTATCATGAAAATCATCCTAACAAACATCCCTCAGAGTTGTCATGAGTCTTAGATGGGATCATGTATATAAAACAAACAAATGTATGATGCAAAAATTTTCCTTCTCAACAGCCCTGCCATTACTGTCACTGAGGGAAACAGGGTTTGCTGTTGTTGGACAGTCTGAAATGACTCATTACTGGAAGCTGGATATGAAATGGATTAGGATGCTCTGCTAAACATATAGAATGATTTTAATTGAAACAAGAACAGATTGACCTCCATAAATTACAGCATGAAGTAATTACTGAAAGGCTATCCATGATACATGTTTAGTAGGAGGCTGGGAGTCTACTTGTAGGAATTCATACAAACCAGAACAATTTAGGGCAGTAGTGTCTTCCCTCTGGGTGGTCCTGTCATCACTACAATTCACTGGCTGGGACCAATTTTTTATTACTTCTTTTATGTTTTGAGATTAAAATATAATTGTATAATTTCCCCTTCCCTTCCTGTCCTCCACCATCTCCGTCTTTCACACAAGCCTCTTGGTCTCATTGATTCGGATATTCCTGCTTCCAGAATGAAAGCATGGCGAAGCAGCTTCCTTTGGGTTGCAGTCGCTCTCTTTCGGCAATTTTGTTTACCTAAAGGAAATTGAAGCACTGTGAGAAATAATAAATGGGAACGACACAGTCCAGAAAACTATAAAAACAAATTTCTCAACCCCAACAAATAGAAACAGCAACAAGTCCTTTATGTCAACTGTCAGAAGTGTGTGAGAAAACACTGAACTATGCATAATGAGGCAAAAAACTTGATGATGTAGAAGCCTGAAAGTTATTACTGTAATATTTACTTGGTGCTTATTATATGCCAGGACTTGTGTGAAATTTGGGAAGCAGATTGCACAATATACATAAATATGTGAAATGTAGTATGAATGCCAACTAATGGGCAAATTACAAATTTTCTGAATTAGGAAATTTTATGGATAATTGTAGCTTTCATTTTATTTCCATCCTAATCTTTCCAGTAACTCTTCATTATAGTTATTGAATTACTCAGGAGTCTTTTGCTTTCAAATAATAGAAATTCAACTGCTACTGAACTGACCCCACCCCCAGGATGAAGTAGTCAGTGGGGAGAAGGATATAGTGCCTCTTGGACTCCACTGACTTGCTTGCTGCGTCAGAAGGATCCTGGGAGAGTTTCCCTTAGATTAAGCACGGCCAGATCTATTGATCTCTCTTTGGGTGAAACACCTCTTTGGATTTAATCATTTCAGGTTTTTTCCCCTCTGCACAGAAAGACCTCTACGTGCTGTTTAGATGTTCACTGGCATCTTCAACCTTCCGGCCCCTGACACTCCGTTTCCAACAGAGAAGATATATTGACAGTTTTTAGAAATCCCATTTCTATTCATTTTAATTCTGCCTTCATCTCCCAGTGGGTGGGAGAACAAATAAATGGAATGAAATGCCATTGATGTTTGAAGGAAAAATTGGGTTTTCCATGTCAAAGACCAAAAGGGATATTGAAAGAAGGTAGAAGACATACCACCTTAAACAATAGAGATATACCTCCCTAACTCATCGTGTGGAGGCAACCGTCCCACTGGAGTCTCTCAGCCACAAATTCTTTATTTTCATTAAAAGTTGACATTTCATGCCGGGTGGTGGTGGCGCACGCCTTTAATCCCAGCACTTGGGAGGCAGAGGCAGGCGGATCTCTGTGAGTTCGAGGCCAGCCTGGTCTACAAGAGCTAGTTCCAGGACAGGAACCAAAAGCTACGGAGAAACCCTGTCTCGAAAAATCCAAAAAAAAAAAAAAGTTGACATTTCATGCTAATTCTTTTTGGAATAAAAGACCATTCACGCCGGGCGGTGGTGGCGCACGCCTTTAATCCCAGCACTCGGGAGGCAGAGACAGGTGGATCTCTGTGAGTTCGAGGCCAGCCTGGTCTACAGAGCTAGTTCCAGGACAGGCTCCAAAGCTACAGGGAAACCCTGTCTCGAAAAACCAAAAAAAAAAAAAAAGACCATTCACATTTGCCTTTTAAAATGTCTTAATATGTATAGAAATCCTTAAACCTATGTCAGTGATATAAAGATGTACATGTGACTTAGAGATGTAATTGGTAAACAAAACTTGTGGAGTCCTTGTTTTAGTCAAATTTAGATTGATAGATTCGTATCAATTAAAAGTCTCAATTACAACCTCTGTATGCATTTAATGCTGAACTTTTAACATTGAATTGTTTGTGTTTTTCTTCATTAACAAAATACCTTCCAGGGTTTTGGCTGCCAATTCCTTACTTTGACAAAAGGATGCATGCACACCATATGGATAGAGGCATGTTCATTGTTGACTTTAGACAAAAGGATGTGTGCACACCATATGGCTAGAAGCATGTTCATTGATGACTTTAGAGCTCAGGGATCTCTGGCCAGGGACAGACACTTGGTGGGAGCGGATGGATGGGTGGATTTCAGTGATTAAGATCTCCATTTTCAGCACAAGCATCCAGGGTGCCAGAAAGTTGACAGTATGACAGATAGTGAGAAAGGAAGCCAAGCTAGTTAGAGGTGGCCTTCTATTCATGGCTGACAGCCTAAAATAATTCATGGCTAACAGAGCAGGAAAGCTCACTCTATATGTATGCTCATTCTGCAAGTGTTTGTAGTGTTGTGACCTCCACGGAGATTTAGATGGCTTGAAATTTCAATCATGAGATAGTATGCCAGTATCTCCTTTTAAGTTCTTTTTAAGTGTTTATCTAATTTTTCTGGCCCTACATATGATAGTCAGGCTCAAGCCCTATGCCCGGCTGTTTGCACTGCCCAGAACATTTTTCTCTCAGATGATTCCATGCTTAAACCCTCTTTCTCGAACTGTCAGAAAGCCTTTCTTCAGCTCCATTTAAAGAAACTAGATTGCAGCTTTCCGTCAATCATATATTACTTGTTAGAACTGTAAAGTTTTGTAATTGTGTATTTTTTCATTTTGCTTCCTCCCAGTCCTACATGACAAGCTGTCTCTTTCACCACTGGATCCTGGGTGTCTAGAGGAGTTCCTGGCACTTTAACTCTCTGTTCCTTGAAGACAAACATATTTCTTAGGACAACTTCCTAAGTCAAGTGCCCCCTGACTACACAAATACACAAATTATCCTGTTTTAAAATCATTTAACAGTTAAGATAAGATTGACCTTTCTATCTGCCTAACAGCTCAGATCTGATACTTCACAAAGCTCCATTTGTGTCTCATTAGTGAGGCCTACATGTTAACAGGCATCTTTAACACTCACTTACCATGTTGGATATTTATTTCATACCCAGAGGAAACCTGTTTCCTATTGTTAATGTCATAGTTTTTTTTATGTCTATGGAATGCTCCTCAAGTCCCATGCCTGTAGTCTCCCCTCAGCAAGAGTCTCTTCCCAGGCGATTTTAAGTTGTTCATATTGACATTTAAAACTAACCAGCACAAAAGCCTATCTCCTAATTCAAAATCTTTTTTTCTTGATGTCTTCTAAAAGACATCTCATCGTCAACATTAAACATTATTTTAGGAGAAAGGGCAGAAAAGAATATTTCAAATAAAATGGGTCCAGGAAATAGGCAGCCATTGCTATTGTAATATTTGATAAGATGGACTTTAAATCTAATCTATGAGACAAGATAAAAAAGGTGACTTCATACTGATCAAGGAAATAGCTCACCAAGAGGAAATTACGATTCTAAATATATATTCACCAAACACAGGCTCATCTAATGTCATGAAACAAATGCCGCTAGATTTAAAAGTTACAGAGTAACCCTGGGATATCATTTTGGGGAAAATGGTTTTACAGGAGGAGGGCTAGGCCAGAAAGATTAACAGGGTCCAAAAAGGACTAAAATTCACATATACACATATGAAACTGTTAAAAAAAAGTGAATATGTTTTAAAGGAACAAAAAATTAAAATGCACTAAGAATTAAAAAAATCTGTAAGAGATAATACAAGTAACCTTTTTCTTAATATTATGTGTTCTGTCTTACGATGAGTAAATATGCCTTCTCCCTTCTAATTTTGATGGGAGTGATGCCCATCTTCTCATATATAATAATTCTGTTTATAAGGATGATTAAGTGAGTTAGTGCAAGAATTACTGACTGGGTAAAGAAGAGAAAAACTAGGACTCAAGGAGTCAGATTCCGAGTTATAAAAGGTGGTAGCTGGGGGTGTATCATTGCCTGGAATCTTTGACTTGTAAAGTGGAAGGCATTTGCTTTTTACCACAAAGAAAGCAGTTTTTGTGTGTAAATACCACAATTTCCTACTTCTCTGGAGTGTTCCTGAGCTCCCACACCTGTGTTTCTTCTACATTGTCAGCCTGTGCTTAAAGTCTAAGCACAGAAAACAAAATCAGATGCTATCACTTCAATGCTCCATTTTTCTGCCTCACTTTATATAATCCTTTCTGTCTCTTCATTCCTCCAATGCTCTATTGATTTTTTCCCCTGTGGCATTTAGATTTCCTATTTTGAATTATCATGCTTTATGTCTCTGAGTAGTCTTTTATTTTAGACTCTCAGCTTTTCAAGGGCAGGCTGCATTAATGCTTTATCTGAGGAGGTAATCCTGCATAATTTATTCAAGAAACCCTTCATGAAGATATGTCACATTTCAGACACAGCACTAGGTTTTGTTTTTTTTTTATGGTTTTTCGAGACAGGGTTTCTCTGTGGTTTTGGAGCCTGTCCTGGAACTAGCTCTTGTAGACCAGGCTGGTCTCGAACTCACAGAGATCCGCCTGCCTCTGCCTCCCGAGTGCTGGCATTAAAGGCGTGTGCCATCACCGCCCGGCACAGCACTAGGTTTTTTATTTTATTTTATTTCTTTTCTTGATTAATTTATCCTTAAAATGTGTGTATGATTTTTTTTGTATTTTTTTATTTTATTGCAAAAAAAAACCATTTTTCGCCTCCTCCCAGCCTCCCATTTCCCACCCCCTCCTCCCACTCCTCTCCCCACTCCTCTCTCCCTCCCCCCACTCCTCTCCCCCTCCCTCTCCAGCCTGAAGAGCAGTCAGGGTTCCCTGCCCTGTGGGAAGTCCCAAATCCTCCCCCCTCCATCCTGGTTTAGGAAGGTGAACATCCAAACTGGCTAGGCTCCCACAAAGCCAGAACATGAAGTAGGAACAAAACCCCATGCCATTGTCCTTGGCTTCTCATCAGCCCTCATTGTCCGCCATGTTCAGAGAGTCCGGTTTTATCCCATGCTTTTTCAGTCACAGTCCAGCTGGCCTTGGTGAGCTCCCAATAGGTCAGCCCCACTGTCTCCGTGGGTGGGTGCACCCCTTGTGGTCCTGACTTCTTTGCTCATGTTCTCCCTCCTTCTGCTCCTCATTGGGACAATGGGAGCTCAGTCCGGTGCTCCAGTGTGGGTCTCTGTCTCTATCTCCAACCATCGCCAGATGAAGGTTCTATGGTGATATGGAAGATATTCATCAGTATGGCTATAGGATAGGGTCATTTCAGGTTCCCTATCCTCAGCTGCCCCAGGAACTAACTGGGGACATCGCCCTGGGCACCTGGGAGCCCCTCTAGGTCCAAGTCTCTTGCCAACCCTAAGATGGCTCCCTTAATTAAGAAATGTACAGCACTAGGTTTTGAGAAACAGGTGCGATCAACTGCTTTGTCCTATAGAGTTTAATAGCACAACATAGCTTTGATGTCTTTTAGTTGTTGAGGACTTTAGCCAATTTGACCAGTCAATAGTAATCTGAGCATACAGTATAGTTAAGGATCTAGGTTTTGATTCATAGATAAAGAGTCTACTCTTGGATTTGTCACTCACTAATTGTATGCCAGTGTAATCTGTGTCAGAGATAACAAATTAGATTAAAACAAAACTCACTGTGTGCTCATCTATCTGGGAGTTGGTTGGATGGGTATTTTGACCTGGACCAGGGTAGCCCTTTCTCATTTTTGTTGTAAGGAGGCTGCTAGTTTGTTTCCCACCTGCTCAGCCCTGAAATAATCACACAGAAACTGTATTAATTAAAACATTGCTTGGCACTTTAGCTCTAGCTTCTTATTGACTAATTCTCACATCTTAATTTAACCCATTTCTAGTAATCTGTATATTGCCACTTGGCTGTGGCTTACTGGGTAAAGTTCCATCCAGTGTCTGTCTCCAGTAGGGGCTACATGGCTTCTCTCTGACTCGGCCTTCTTCCTTCCAGCATTCATTTTAGTTTTCCCCACCTAGCTCTGTTCCCTTATAGCTCTGCTATAGGCCCAAAGCAGTTCCTTTATTAACCAATGATATTCATAGCATACAGACAGAAATCCCACATCACAGTTGGGCTAGTTCTTGTGTCTGGGCTGACTTGTTGAGTTACCTGGGGCCTCAACTGGTCTAAAATAACATTACCTAGGATAGCTCTTTTACACATGATCTCTCATCCTTCACTGCAAACCTATTCTTCTTTGAATAATAGTTCAGTAGCCCCAAACAGCTACTGGAAGATCAAAATTAACATAATATTACTTTTGAGTTCTGTTGGCTGAAAGAAATCACACGGACTTCCCAGATTCATGTGTTGGGGAAATAGAGCCTGTGTTTTGATGGGAACTGCTACAAAATCCTATATACAGGAGTAAACACACTGGGCATGAAAAATTGTCCATTTCTTTTGTAATTTATTATAATTTTGTAGTCACCTAACACAGATAAATAAGACTTTGTGGATGGAATGTGAAAATTATATAAGGTAACTTGGAAAGAGGTGGAGATACTACTTTGATTCTCTGAAATAATTGTTAAATGTTTACAATTTATTATTGTTGTTAGAGCTTCAGCTACTTGTTCATACTCTGTTGTCAAAATGGGAACCTGTATCCAAATAAATTTGTTAAACTCCAAAGATTATAGCAGACATGAGTGGTGTGTGTGTGTGTGTGTGTGTATTTGGTGTTGTTACTTTTTCTTCTTGTAGACTATATTTGCTAGCTTACCTTGCTATTGGGCGGTGGCTGTGTGATTGATTACTGAATAAACTGCCCCGAGGAGCTTCCACGTTGACCTTCAGAGGCCTTCTCTGTAGGAATTCATGCATTCATTTCTGCTTCAAGTCTGATACATTTCCTCCTTTTAAGTATCTCAAACTCACAGTTTGTGTTTTAAATCACCATGTTGTGCAGCTTAGAATATTCATGATGCTCACAAAACATGCTTTGATCACATTGGGCACTCTGTCATTTATGAAATTCTACAACCAAGCCAGGTTTTCACTCATTTAATGTCACGTATTATTTGTGTTCTCTACCTTTGACTTTCACACTTCATTCAAAAAAATATTTTCCTTTTGGTCCAAACCAATTGAGTATAGGGTTAATATAGAGGTAATATGGGCCAGAAGATCGAATTCTATAGTCTTAACTTTAGTATGCATTCTTTATACATGAAAAAATTAAAATCATATTTTCAAGGAAAATGATAAAATGATCTACTGAAGAAAATCATTCCTTTTAGGATCTCTAAGTCCAGAAATTCTTAAATGATTATGTAAAGTAACTTTAAATTGCTTTTTTATATAAGCAAAGAGAGTAGCTTAAAATTGAAAGTGAAGAAAATTATAAACTTGAGTAAATATGAAATAAAACAAATGTCATGAGATGTAGGTGGCCCCTTTTCTTTGGCCTCAAGGAGAAATCTGGATAATTGGCAGCACTACAGAAGCTTTTGAACACAATTACAGCCTTTACTCTACTATGTCTATATAAAGTCTTTGTCACTGCATCATTCAACAATCTTTTTAGTCCACTTAGAGAACCTCAGATCACAGATAGGCTAATTATATATATTTAGAGTGATGGAGTATGAGGTCCAGTTAGATTCCTTAAAAGAAAAATAATTTGCATATAATAAAAGGCGAGCAGACAAAGGGAATGTAGTTCATATACACACTTTTTCATCCATAAAGAAAAATGGAGTTATCCTGCTTGAAGGAAAATGGGAGTAACTAGAGATAATCTTATTAAGGTAATTAAGTCAGTCTTTAAAAGACACATAACCCATTTTCTTTCATTTGTGAGTTCTAGAATTTTAAATATACAAAATCCTCTATGCAGAGATGACATGAAAGTAGAAACAAAAATGTCTAGAGGAGCAAATGGAGTAGAGGAACTTGAATAAGGAGAGTAATGGGGCATATGCTTAAAGTCCATTTTATATTGTCGTTTGATATGAATGGGCCCATAGACTCAATATGTGTGGCTTTGTTGGAAGACTTGTGTCTCTGGGGTGTGTGTGAATATTTTGGTTTCAAAAGCCCAAGTCAGGGTCATACTCTCTTAGTCTGTAGATCAGGATGTAGCTCTCAGCCAAGTGCCATACATGCTGCCGTGCTCCCCATCATGATAAAAAATGGGCTAAACCTTAGAAAATGTAAGCAAGTATCCAATGAAATGCTATTTTTCATTATTTATTAGTGTCTTTATTAGTGTCTCTTTACACTAATAAAACAATAATTAAGACAGAAGTAGATACTAGGATTAGGGCATTGCAGTAACAGACCTGACCATGCTATTTGTTGGAGGAATATGGAAAACTTTGGGTCTTTGGACTCAAAAAGAGGTTGGATACTTTAAGTGGCCTTTAATGGGCCATCTTAGTATGAGCATGGTAGGCAGCATGATGGGTAATTTGAACTGTGGGACTGTTTTAGAATATCATTTTAAGATGTGTTATATTTATGCTGTGGAACATATGTTTAACGATGCAAAGAGGTGTTGCATTCTTTTATGTTGCATTTGTTTAACTCCATGAAGCTGTATTACCTTACCTGTCTAAAACATCTGATTGGTCTAATAAAAACCTTAATGGTCAATAGCAAGATAGGAGAAAGGATAGGCAGGGCTGGTAGGCAGAAAGAGTAAATAGGAGGAGAAATCTGGGAAGAAAAGTCCAAGGAATGAGAAAGGGAGAAGAGAGAAAAAAAGGGACCAGCCACTCAGCCAGACACAGAATAAGAAGAAAAGAAAAGGCATACAGAAAAAGAGGAATTAATAGCCCAGAAGATAAAGATAGGATAATTTAAGAAAAGCTGGCTAGAAATAAGCCAAGGTAAGGCGGGCATTCATAAGAAAGAATAAGACTGTGACTTATTTGGAAGCTGGGTGATAGATCTCCCAAAGGGTAAAAGAACTAAGAGTTAAAAACGACCAACAACTTGAGAGTCCAATTCAGAGAGGAAGAATATCAGGAAGTGGTCCAGAGACCCTTCTTGTGATATTTTGACAAAGAATGTGGTTGCTTTTTGCCCTTATTCTAAAATCTTTCCTGAGCCTTAATTGGCAAGTTTTAGGCTAATGGCATTGGCAGAGAAGAACTCAAGATAGCTTATTATTGACTCCACTGTGTGGTTATTAGTAGTCACTCTTATGGGAATATATGATGAAAAGAACAAGCTGAATAAAGAAAAATACAAAATGTACAGTTTGAGGAGGAAAGGAGCACAAGAAAATGTAATAGAGCCAACTCCAGCACTCAAAGAGATAAAATGGTTAAAGAAAAACGTAATACTAAATGGAATAAAGGGAATGCTGAGATGATGGCAAGGCTATCCAGCTAAGCTTCAAAGTTATAAAAAGGAAGCAGTAAAGGAAAAAAAATCAACAACAGAAAGCTGATGAAAAGGTAGCTGAATGAGGGGACCAAGTTCCAGCCCCATCATGCAGCCGTACTTGGCAGCTTTGGTCAAGCCTTTCTAGCTTTAGAGTCAGGGATCCAAGAAAGGGCTTGTGGAATCTCCCCATCTGTGTCTAAGACAGCTGCTGAGGCCAGGCATATGTCAGGGTTATCCCTGCATGAAGGACCAGAGGGGCCATTGTAGAAAGCTGTGACGGTGAAACCTTGATTGTGCTGGAGACCCAAGATGCTGAAAATGTCTGAGTCATGGAATACCTGCCAAGGAAAGCTGTAGACTGGGTGTGGAACCAGCTCAAGAAAAAGAAGTGTGTTGCAGTTGACAAAGTTGAAACTATTTGGTGATCTGAAGAATGTTTTGACACTACACATGGTGATACAGAATTTGTAGTTTGCCTTGCTGAATTTTGATCTTGTTTTGGGCCAGTGTTTCCTCACTCTGCTCCCTTTCATCTCTTTTGGAAGGTAATATACATATTCTGTGTCATTGTTTATTAGAAGCATATGGTCTCCTTTTCGATTTTAATTTTATACGGAGTTACAGTTAATAGATTGTCCTGAGTCTTCAAAGAGACTGGATTTTGAGGCAGTCTTGAGACTGGGAGACTGGCGACCTCTGAAGCTGGACTGAATTATGAGATGGTTACAAGCCCGAGAGGGTCATGAAGTGGAATGTGGTTCTTTGAATAAGAATGGCCCCCAAAAGATTATATAGGTGTGGCCTTGTTGGAGGAAGTATGTCATTGGGGGTAGGCTCTGAGGTTTCAAAAGACCTGACTGATGCTATGGGGATTATAGCAGGTGACAACTAGTGTTCAGATCTCAACTTACCAAAGGAATGATCCTCCGATGGAGGAGAATCTTGTCCAGGCAGGGTATATGGGATCAATGACTCTGGAAAGTGTTGCTTCTATCTGTCATTTCACATTTGCTAAAGCAGCTATGGTAGTACCTGCACTGTAGTGTGTAATTTCATCTGATATGTATGTGTAATCTCATCATTGCAACTCAATCTTATGGGCACGTATATCTGTGAGAGTTTAGGAAGATGACTTCTCACTAAAAATACTAGGATATGCTTCATAACTAGATCTATTGCCCCTCAAGGAATGTAAGGTACTTGAAAGCCTGATTTGTTCCTTTCACTTAGACTGGACACATTTAGCTTATTTTTACCTCAGAGCAAGTGAAAAACTAAACTGAATGTTTTTGTAAATGGATCTTAAGTTAAAAAACATTACATATATGCACAAGGTCAGAGTTGAAGAAATTAGCACAAAGCAACCTAAAAAATCAGGTCAATTCCTTGCTTGTCAAGTCTGACTGATAAAGACCTGACTCTGCACAGATCTCTCTGCAAATTGTCTCATGTGGCATTGTGACCCCAGCCTCTGGCCACAGTCTTACACGTGGAATCTTGAGACCTTATGTTACCATGGTAAATGACTCAGCTCCTTATCATTTACTCAAGGAATGTGCTATGCCCAATAATATGTAATTCTTGTAACATTTTTTAATTGCCTCAAGCCTTTAGTAAAATATATATTTAAAGTTATGTGAATAAAAAACGAGAATTCAAACTAGAGAGAATTGGAACAAAGGAGAACTAGAAAGAATTAGAACTTAGAAGAAAATTAGAGGACAGTAAAATATACAAATAAATAAAAAGCATGACCAGAAGAGCATGTGTGTAAATTTATTCCATACCCATCAAATAGAAAAACCTTAAGTTCAGTTTTGTTACATTGTGGAACTGTTTTCAAACCCTGGGAGTAGCCTTGAGAGCTGGTCTTTCAGGCTACTAATAAAGATCAGTCTTTTTCTCTTGGCCTGTGACTCAGGATGTAGCTCTTAGGTACTTCTTCAACATTTCTCTGCCATGCTGATAATGGAGTAAACCTCTGAAATTGTAAGCAAGCCCTCAATTAAATGTTTTTTCTTTATAAAAATTGTCTTTGTCATGGTGTCTATTCATAGCGATAGAACAGTGATTAAGATATATACTTATCATAAAGGGGTGTTGAATTTTGTCGAATGCTTTTTCAGCATCTAATGAAATGATCATATGGTTTTTTTCTTTCAGTTTATTTATATGGTGGATTACATTGATAGATTTGCGTATGTTGAACCAGCCCTGCATCTCTGGGATGAAGCCTACTTGATCATAATGGATAATTTTTCTAATGTGTTCTTGAATTCCGTTTGCCAGTATTTTATTGAGAATTTTTGTGTCAATATTCATGAGTGAGATAGGCCTGTAATTCTCTTTCTTGGTTTGGTCTTTGTGTGGTTTTGGTATCAGGGTAACTGTAGCTTCATAAAAGGAATTTGGCAATGACTCTTCTGTTTCTATATTGTGAAATACATTGGAGCACCGGACAGAAATCTCAAGGTCCAAATGAGGAGCAGAAGGAGAGAGAGCACGAGCTAGGAACTCAGGATTGAGAGGGGTGCACCCACACACTGAGACAATGGGGATGTTCTATCGGGAACTCACCAAGGCCAGCTGGCCTGGATTTGAAAAAGCCTGGGATAAAACCGGACTCGCTGAACATAGTGGACAATGAGGACTACCGAGAACTCAAGAACAATGGCAATGGGTTTTTGATCCTACTGCACGAACTGGCTTTGTGGGAACCTAGGCAATTTGGATGCTCACCTTACTAGACCTGGATGGAGGCGGGTGGTCCTTGGACTTCCCACAGGGCAGGAAAACCTGATTGCTCTTTGGGCTAACGAGGGAGGGGGACTTGATTGGGGGAGGGGGAGGTAAATGGGAGGCGGTGGCGGGGAAGAGTCAGAAATCTTTAATAAATAAATAAAAAAAGAAAAGAAAAAAATGCCCCCCCCAAAAGATATATACTTACATGAAAATGGTTTTATGTAATCTGTATAATAGATTGAAAATATCTAAAATAATAAAAACCATTTTAGGGAAATAGAACTTTACTTTTGGTAAACTTCCATTTCTATTCAGCTACTTTTAAAGAAAGGATAATAATGTAGGTGTCCTTTAATGAACACTTACTCTGT
This sequence comes from Neodon shergylaensis, assembly GCA_025134845.1. Classification (NCBI taxonomy): domain Eukaryota; kingdom Metazoa; phylum Chordata; class Mammalia; order Rodentia; family Cricetidae; genus Neodon; species Neodon shergylaensis. The sequence continues at coordinate 1,730,006 of JABTXL010007882.1, forward strand.
GCCAGGCACTTGAACTTGAAATGAAAAATGGTGGATAATAAAAATCATGCTGAAATGAGACATTCTGTGGATGCAATTGTTTTGTCTTAAGGTGCACAGATTTTGGAGAGGCTTTGGGTAGAGGAAAATATTCACTACCCACTGGTCTCAGGTTGATTCTTGGTTATGACATGGAAATGTATCAGCCTTTTCAATGCTCAGTTTATTCACCAGAAAAGTAGGAGCAATGGTACATTTTCTGGAGTGTATATGAACATGAAATACACAAGGTATTTTTTAAGCCATAAAACACAGTGCACATATAATTATATTGAAATCAACCTCTTTAACTTACACACACACACACATTCATACACCACTATTTCATCTACATTGGATTCTGGTAGGAACAAACAGAATAATGGATATTTTGATAAAACATAAAAGCTTTACTCTTTTATGTCTCATATATAGAGGAAAACACCTCACACATTACTAATATTTCTTCATTGTCCAGTAAATGAGAAGAAAATATCTAAATAATAACATCTCAGCAAGATACCATATCCAAAACAAAGGGACAGCATTTAAAGACATCTGCAGATGTTTGCTCAATGATAGAAAACAGTAAATGAGGTGATTCACTAATAAATGTCACTATTTCCAGTAAGTCATTAGATACTTAAGAGAAGTGGCTTATGCCAGTTTTACTTGTCATTAAATATTCATATTTACTAATGGAAACTGTTCTCACAAATTGGGTAAATTGAGCAACTTACAAATTTATGTCTCAAAAAGAGAAGTTCTAGAATTCCCAAGGAGCAGGCTAATGCTGCAATCATTAACACTCCATTGATTTTATAATTAAAAAGTTGGGAAGTAAATAGAGTGTGTGTTTTAAACATTGCGATAGCTGCCCATCTCGACGCTTGGATCCCAAGCCTTCTGATGGCAGATACCCATTAGCTGTGAAGGATGTGTCTGCAGCTCCATCAGAGGATGCTCTTTCAGTTCTCGGGGGATGAAGCTCTTCCACTGTGTCACCTACAAAGAAGAAAATGTACATTATTCTTGTCATTCATAAGGTGGGGCAGGGTAAATTCCAGAAACTCATAGGACAGAGATTGATATTCCTTTTAATTCTTTAATAAATAATCAAAGTACATTTCTTACAGTTCTAGAGGTTGGTGAACTCAGAATCTTAGATGTTTGGGCTTTAGGGAGAGTTTGCTTTCTGATCTGTTCATAGTTGTCTTCTCACTGAAAGCTCAGAAATCTGATTACAGACCCAGTTTTTATTCTTGGAGGGTTGAGGGGAAACAAGAGATTCTGGGGGAATCTTAAGAGAGAGACTTAACCCCAACTATTCAACAATAACCCAGCCAATATTTATTGAACATTTACTGTGTGCTTGGAACAGTGTTCTGAGCAGAGTGGTGAATAAGAAAGATGTGGGTCTTGAGGTCAGAGGCTTCCAAAGGTAAATGAGTTTTCATTGACATCACACGGGGACAGTCTTTTGACGACTTCACTTACATCAGGAAGGATGAGCAGGGCATGCACGTTTTCACACTGTGATGACTTGTGGTGGCCAGGAAGTTAGGAAGAGCATGACCATTCTTTTTGCAGACCCTGGGTCTCACACCAGGTTCTCTTTAAAGCTCATTCCTGCTGTTTTATTTGGCAAAGTGTCTGCTTAAATGTATTTCCAGTGTAGCTTTCTCCTGTGAGTTATACCACTTTATTTTTTCTAGGAAACTATTTCTCACACCCCCATATTGTTTAGTTGTAGCTAAAACTCCATGAGTCCAAGGACAGGTATATCATAGGTTTAAGCAAGGTCATGCTGTAGCTTTGTGATAAGCATGAGCTATGTGAATTAGGTCCAGTAAGGGAGTGAAGGCTTAAAGACTGTCTTATAAGTATACAAATCTCCTTCTCTCTCCCTCCTTCCCTTCCTCTTCCCACCCTCCCTCCCTCCTTCCCTCCCTCCTTCCTTCTTTCACTCTCTTTCTTCTTCTTTTCCCTATTTGTCTCTCTCCTACTGGTAAAGATACTGGTAGGATGGAATGTGGAATTTACCTGATAATAGTAAGGGGAGGGCTTGCACAATTGTTAGCAAACACAGATAAATGCTGTGCACAGAGATAAGAGAACTAAAGCTTTAAGAAAATCTTTAGTGGTTCCAGATTCAACTATACCTGAGATAAAAATATACAGCCCTGGCAGTCCACTTTCATAAATCTATAGAGTATTTCTTTCACTAAAGACTTTGAGATGGGAACTTCTGCCACTTTGCAAGGCAAAGATCTCTAGCAAAAGTCTGAAGTATCATTTCAGGTTCCCTATCCCCAGCTGCCCAAGGAACTAACTGGGGACATTGCCCTGGGCACCTGGGAGCCACTCTAGGTTCATGTCTCTTACCAACCCTAAGGTGGTTCCCTTAATTAAGTTATGTGATTCCCTGCTCCTCTATCCAACCTTGTTTTATCCCCAATCATCCTGTTTCCCCAAGTTCCCCCCATCCTCTCCTTCTCACTTTTCTCTCCCCATCTCCCCTTACCCCCATCCCACCCCACTCCCAAGATCCCAATTTTTTGCCCAGCAATCTTGTCTATTTCCCATAGCAGGGTTAATAACTATATGTTTTTCTTTGGGTTCACCTTCTTATTTAGCTTCTTTAGGATCACAAATTATAGACTCAGTGACCTTTATTTATGGCTAGAAACGAATTATGAGTGAGTACACCCCATGATCCTCTTTTTGGGTCTGGGTTACCTCACTCAGGATAGTGTTTTCTATTTCCATCCTATAGCCATACTGATGAATATCTTGCATATCACCATAGAACCTTCATCTAGCGATGGATGGAGATAGAGACAGAGACCCACACTGGAGCATCGGACTAAGCTCCCAAAGTCCCAATGAGGAGCAGAAGGAGGGAGAACATGAGCATGGAAGTCAGGACCACGAGAGGTGCACCCATCCACTGAGACAGTGGGGCTGATCTATTGGAAGCTAACCGAGGCCAGCTGAACTGTGACTGAAAAAGCATGGGATAAAACCGGACTCTCTGAACATGGGTGACAATGAGGGCTGATGAGAAGCCAAGGACAATGGCATGGGGTTTTGTTCCTACTTCATGTTCTGGCTTTGTGGGAGCCTAGCCAGTTTGGATGTTCACCTTCCTAGACCTGGATGGAGGGGAGAGGACCCTGGACTTTCCACAGGGCAGGGAACCCTGACTGCTCTTTGGACTGGAGAGGGAGGGGGAGAGGAGTGGGGGGAGGGGGAGAAGGGTGGGAGGAGGGGGAGGGAAATGGGAGGCATGACTACTTAAAAGAACAGTCCAGGTCTCTTTTTGTTCACACATAGTCAATTGCAGTCTTTTGTAACATAAAGTTTATGTTTTAACCATAACTCTTGGAGAATTACATGTATACTAAAGTTTTAGAATTCTGTTCTTGCTTAGGAGAAAAATCCATAAGTGTCAATGATCTATGGAAAACATGCATTGGCTTTGAGACACGGATGATCACACTTAAAGATGATTTATCTGCTCTGACATACCTGATAGTAAAGAATTAATTTTAATCATTATAAGCATTTTATACAGAAGAAACATTTTCTAAACTTCACTTGCATATTAAAATATGAACACAATGTTATTTATCATAGATAAACACTGTAGATTTTAATGAATGTTATTAAATTTAATTATAGAATGTGACCTTTGTCTAATGAGGGGATAGTGAATCAATATTAGGTTGGAAAGGCTGGGCTACTATTACATATTTTAAAGAACAGCGAGAAAAATATTGTTCCAAAGATCTTTTTTTTTTTTAAAAATAATGTATTTCACACAATATCTTGAAGCAATTTGGCAAAGGTTCTTTCACATTATCATAAATTAAGAGTGCTGATACTTATTTATTTATTTATTTATTGCTTTGCAAGTGTAATTAGAACAGTGGATCTATGAGTAAAAGCTGCAGCGGAGAATGGGGTCTGTGATGTAGTCATAGCCACCAGTGACTTGGAGAACTGAATGAAAGAGATGTTCAGACCACACTGGCCACTTAAGATACTTCTTTTCCAAGTTCATAGGCCAGACAGAGGTTTATTGTGCCCCAGTAATGGGGTCCACTTAATGGTCCCAGTAATCTTCCTACACACTTTGGATAAAACGCCAAAGCCTAGTAGTGAGACCGTGGAACGTTTTCTTTTTAGGGAACACTGTTAGTTCATTCAGATGTTAGCCTCTAATTCTAACTGACTTACTTATTTTTATTGACATTATTCATTAGCTCAGGTTACAAAATTTCTGTAATTTTCCAGACACTGCACTACAGGTTTGTCCTCATTTAGCCTATCATTGGTTACTCTACTTCTCCCCTTGATCCTATGTGGAGGGATTCACAATTTTTTTTTTTTGCAATTTTAAGAACGTAATTTTAGTTCCCACAAAATATAATTTGTTTAGTTTACTGGATGGTAATGCACTAATGCAAGGTTTATATACTACACCCTGTTGTTCTTAGTCAAAGTTCCTATATCATGAATGTATGGGTTAGTCTATTAATTATCATGACCATAGTCCACTGTCTTGCAGAAAATACCCTCACAAACAGCACAGGATGACCATGCCCTTTGCTAAGTTACTACTCCAACTTCCAGCGTGCATGATTTAATTTCTCTCATTAGGAAGAAGTGTAAATGTTTACACTGACCTCTCCCCCAATAACTTTAGGAACAGGAAGTCTATCTCTACGGGCCAGCTGTGACCTCAACCGTTTACTGAATTCCATCAGGCCACGTAGCAATTATGATCAGTAACGCTTAGGACGATAATTGGACCAGTCCATGCAGGTGTGAGTAATTGTCCCGCATCGGAGAGCCTAGGCTCTGTAGGAACAAGGGCTCACGCAGAGCTGTTCAGTGAATTGCAAGACCTGCCAAATGACTGTCATCATGGCTAATGAAAATTGGGTAAATCTATTCTAATTACCCAGATTTCTAAGCAGTGAGATTTCCATTGATAGGGAGATAAGGTTTTAAAGACTAAGGCTTGGAGAGTCTTTTCCAGTTTTGTAAAATAATCATGAGGAAGAGAGAACTGATACAATATTAAGCCTATAAGAACAGTGCATGAAGTTGAATTTAAAGTAATGTTTCAATTTTTAAAAATTACACAGTACTCACACTCCATGCAGTCCACACTGCCACTGCTGGACTCTGTGTTCATGGGAGGTAAATTGAGTCAGCAGTTGATGGTGGTCCTGCAGCACTTGTTCTCATCATCAAGGGAGCATTTAATGCACACACATTTTGGATTAGGAACTTTCTTTCAAGAAGTACCACGAAAAGAGTTTTTGTTCCACTAAAGGAGTAGGGAATAGCTTGATTCACCCTTATCCCATTGCGTCTTTCTTGGTAATTTTTGAGTTTATCAAGGATCTTAGAGGGTGACCTACAACTGACACTTTATTAAACCAATGCAATTCCCTACTGTGTTCTAAATATTCATCCTTATGCCCACAGGTAAGTGTTCTCATCTCTCATGGAAAATTCTCCTTGCAATAGAAAAGACCATTACAGAAAACCACGACCTCTCAAAGTGGATGGAGTACAGTGTATATCTCTACAGCCCAACTCCTGCACCTAAGACTCAGGGATTATTATGGAAGAAGGGTGGAAAGTTTGTAAAAGTCAGAGAAACAGGGAGTTTACCATGGGGAATGTCAGAATCTATGCTCATAAATTCTTACCAGCTCGGCTGTTTAAACAAGACTTAAATAAGGATGATACTAGTAGGCATGCTAATGTAGATGCGGAGGTGGTGGGGAGAAGCTCACTAGGCCTCAACCCTAGAAAAAGAACTAGAGGCAGCTAAGGAATGCTGATAGTGAAATAGTTTTCCCCAGGGAAGAGCACACTAATTGGCTGTCTGATATCAAGTGTCAGCCCTGAAAATAAATACATACAAGTAACATCGTACAGAGTGATTAGGTCATATTTATGTATATAGAAATATGTATAAGCATGGATATAATAATGTATTTCTATATAAAAATATGCAATATATTATATAGACGATATAAATATACAATATATTATATAAAAATATATTATATTTAAATTCCTATATATTACTAAAGAAATATATAAATATAATATATTATACAAAATATATGCATATATAATATAGTATATATATGGATGTATACTATCTCTATATAAGGAATATATGTGCAAATATATGTAATATTACTTTCTCTATATAGGTTGTGCTTATGTATATAGGAATATATAGGTGTAGATATATAATAATATATTTCTTTATATGATACATAGTTATATATTTTATATATTATAAACTTAATGAAGTTTTATATATACCATGTAAATATATCATACAACACATATGATACATATAATATAGTATATATAGTAATATATATTTAATATAATATATTTAAACACATATACGAATATAAGATATTTCATATAAAATATACTATATATATGTATATTACATGATTAATAATGTACTATTTATTTATATATATATGAAAATATATTGCATATATCTCTATATAGAAAGATATATGAACTATATAAATAAAATGTTTGTATTTACAATTACAATTAATTAAAAATGAAGCCATGAAACCGGGCGATGGTGGTGCACGCCTTTAATCCCAGCACTCGGGAGGCAGAGGCAGGCGGATCTCTGTGAGTTCGAGACCAGCCTGGTCTACAGAGCTAGTTCCAGGACAGGCTCCAAAGCCACAGAGAAACCCTGTCTCGAAAAACAAAAACAAAAAAACAAACAAAAAAAATGAAGCCATAAATTAGAAAGGGGTAGGGAAATAGGTATATGGAGGGTTTGGATGGAGAAAATGGAAGGAGAATGATGTAATTATTATCGCAAAGAAAAAAAAACAAAAGAAATTAAAATTAAGACTAACCCCCTCCCAATTAAAATGACTTCTAAAAAAACTGAGTTCCTGGTAATTGCAGTAAAATCCACAAAATTAGTATATATTCACAACATTACACACTATTAAAAGTGTCATTTACATTTTTATATTTGGTATCTGAGGTCATCCTATGGATGTTGCTTTTAACTTCATTTTATGGGAAACAAATCAAAGCTTGGTAAAGACTAATTTAAGGTCACATATCTTGGAAGAGGTAGAATTAAATCCAAATCCAGTTTTACATCATTGAATGTCCTGTGTTGTTTCTTTCCCTAGGTACTAAATGCCTCTCAGAAGATTTGTGAATGGCATTAAGTGTTGGCCAAGTTTTACTATAGGTATTCAACAGTGGATTTAGCAAAAAGCCAAAGATATTAACAGTAGCAATGCTAACACAAGTTAGTTCTAGTTGTGTGTATTCTGAGAAGTCTTTGCTTTAATTTCAAGTCAACTCCCCAGTGAGTAACATTGAGCATATGATTTGAATTCTTCAAGACATCGTCACCACATGTCTCATAAGGTGACACTGTGAGAACTGGTTTTGTCACCCTTGTGATGATGATTAACAAGTATGCTGACTGCTGTCTTGAGACGTGTACTAAGTGTCAGACATTTTACAGGCTCTCTTTGAGCTTTGTAATGGTTCTGTGAACTATGTGTGCTAATTTGCAACTTATGAATGAGAAGACAGGAGAAGTTACAGGACTGTCTCAAGTTCAAATACCTTTCTCCAAGCTGTGTTAGGGTTTGGCCTAAAACCGAAACACATACCCTTTGCTATGCTGACTGACTTCTTGTACATCATTTTTTGAGGGGAGAAATGGAAGTTTTTGAAGGATCATGAAAAATTACTTCACCTTAAGTGAATTCTAAATGTTTCCTCAAACCATTGACTTCCTATGACTATCAAGACCATGTTTGTATAATTGCTGAGAAAACTAAGGCATTTGTGTCAACTGCACACTCCTAAATTGCCTCTTTCTGTACCCATTAGGAAAGAATGGGAGTCATTCAAGTCTGGGAGGTTCAGATAGGGTTAACAGATCACAAGTAATTAGGGAACTACACACATTAGTGCGTCTGTAGAGGGAACTCATTTCCTGCATGTACAAGTCAAGTATTTCTTGGAATCCTTGTTGAACAAAGACAAAACAAGTGTGTAGATGGAAGTTTCTGTCCTGCCAGGTCCCATGGCTATTCAATTCCAAATAAACACACATAGGCTTATATTAATTATAAACTGTTTGGCCCATTAACTCAGGCTTATTATTAACTAGCTCTTACAACTTAAATTAAACCAAAATTCTTGTCTATGTTTAGCCACATGTCTTGGTACCTTTTCTCAGTGAGGCATTCTAATATTGCTTCCTCTGCGTATGGCTGGTGACTGACTCTCTGTCTTTCCTCTTCCCAGAATTCTCCTAGTATGGTCACCTCACCTATACTTTCCTGCCTGACTGTTGACCAATCAGTGTTTTATTAAACCACGATGACTGACAAATTTTTACAGTATATAAGAGCATTATACCATAGTACAAGTGAGCAAATGAATGACATCATTACCTCTAATTTACTTGGGAACTCTCTCCTCATGTAATTAGCAGTGTGGGTAAAAAAGGGACACTGTTGAATGTTCTGTCAACATGCTCTATTACAGCTCCTCTGGACCCTCAATTGAGTGAGCAATCTGGTCCAGGCTGTCACCACGGGTCTCTTCCTGTTAGTCAGTTCCGGTGACCCTTATGTCTTACATACTGTCTCTAGGTATTTTCTTTGGTTCCTTAGCAACCTCTACTTCTATGCTAGTGCAGCTAGCTGTGGTGGATCCAACAGTGTTACACTCATGCAGGATTTAGTGTATATGAGATCTATACAAACTAGAAGTTTTGAATTTCACAGTTTAGCATGGGCAATTATGAGGGAAAATATTTATTTTTGTAGTAATAAGCATATGTGTTATCTTCATCCTTAGAAAATGTTACTTAAAGCACAATGACAACCAAACAAATCATCAATTTACCAAACAAACAAGCTGTCTGATTAAAAAAAAAAAAAAACAAGAAAATTTAGATTGTGACCTAGAGAATTCTAACTGTTCTTGGTAGATCAGTGAACGATCATTCAGGCAATTGGTTAGAGAACTGGCATGTTCTCAAGGTGCATTTGCATGTCTTGTCTCTTCTGAAACGTAGGAACTGGCAAGGAAAATGCTCCCTTATATGCCAGCTTATGAAACCGAGGCCCAGAGGTGTTGTGTGTTCCATCAAGGATCCATGACGAGGGGAAGGTGATCAACCCCCTGGTCCCTTTTGTTATTAATTCTGACATAGTCATGAAGGCCCAGAATATTTCCTGCAATGGTAGAACTTGTGATGAAGGCAAAAACTCTCCTCTTTCCACAGACGTTAGAAGAAATCCCCACAGGAAGCATTTCTCCCCTCACATTGCTCTTCAGCTTAATTCGTATGAACTGTAGGTCAGAGAGCTCAGAGGCCAGCTCTACTCTGTCACCTAGCGGCTGATATACTAGGTCACTCAGTCCCTTAGCACATCTCGGCTTATGTTTTCTATGGAAAGTGGGGGTAATGACGCTGCCCTTTGTCCCACAGAGAACCACAGGGCCCACAGAGAACAAGTAACTGGAAGCTGTGAGTGCTAAGAAAAGTGGTCTCAACACCGTGCATGAAGACAAGGTGGAGTAAGCCAGCACAGCTCTCCTTTTGGAAAATCAGGGTCCCCCTGCCTTCCCAGTGGTAGTTAAAGGTATCAGGCAAGTGCTTCCTTCTAGAACCTGATCCTTAGTGAAAAAGATAAGGAACAAACACAGGAAAACATGGTTGTCTTTCAATTGCTCAGCAGCTCCTTCATGAGACAGGGGTGGGATTCCTCTTCCTGTTCCGGGTACCATTCTGGAGCTGGATCTCCCATTGGCTGAGGACCTCTGTGACAGTTTGTTGTCCAAAATGCTTTCCTTCCTGAGATCTGACTTTGATTCTGTTGATTACAGTCAATGGCTGCAAATACATAAATGTCTTAATGCATATTTATTTTAAGATATCATAAATTTATATGCATCTTGAGCTCTCAGAGACAATGCAAGCTTTGTCAGGATGATTACATTACTAGGAATATATATATATATATATATGTATATATATATACATATATATATAATATGGAAATGGGGTTCTCCCATTATTAGTTTAGATAAATTAGAGCAAGAGGATGTTGGCAACTGAGCATCTTAGGTCCACAGTGCTTAGGAGAAGTCAAGGAAGGATGCTAGATGAGCCAATTCTAAAATTCTCTGGGTTGCTTCTGTGAGAATTCTTGGATTTATTTGCTGTTTGGTATGAGAATTCTCTAGTTTGGATTGCTCGCTAATTTCCAGACGTCACAGTCAGTTCTGGTTCACTCTGAGTGGGAGGCTTGTAAGAGAGTAGCAGAGAAGCAACAGGGAGAGGCTCTCTGAAGTTGTTCTGAATGTACCTCTAATGGGCCATTATCGTCCAGAGATATTTTGTAGCTTCCTACATATATAGCCACTGAAAAATTTGCCCGAATCTTGGAGGAGGAGTTTGTCAGTTCAGCTTCTTTCTGAACTCAGCTTTACTAAGTAGTTAGTTCTTAGGTTTTCTTTCCTTACTGTTTTCATTTATTACTAAGGTAGGCAGGTCTGAGCTGGCAGCTTTGATTAATAGATTAATGACCATTGCTCCCCATGATGTAATCATCATTGCCCTAAAGGAGCTAAGCATTATCTGCAGGGTTAGAAGGAAGTGAGAGTGGTACTCAAACAGCCACCAGGGCGTGAGGAGTCAGACCTATTTCACTGAAGACAAAGAAATGCCCTCCAAGAACAATTTTGGAAGTCGGTGGTTTGACTTGAGGCCAGCAGTGACTTAATTGTAAGATGCTGTGATGTTAGTGAACGATAAGACTGTTTAGAGAAGGAGTCTCTTAGTCACTCTAAACCCACAGGCTTCACAGATCTTCCAATTCCATGTTTGTTTCTGTTTTCCAATGAAAAATAGCAATTGCTCACATTTGACTGCCACTGGCATTGTGTTTAATGATTTAAAGCTGCCCCTTTTCATGACCCAACTTTTTACAGCTGGGTGGTGCTTGGTTCCTTCCTGGCTCCATAAACAAGGGCAGTTATATAACACTCAATTCTCACTTTCCCATTTGGAGAACGAGAATAATAACAGCACCCAACTCGTCATTGTTTCATTATAGAACTCACTCTAGTGCCCATGACAGGTTTAACAAGATTCAGAGTACATGTTCAGTAAGAGTGAACTGCCATTGCTAAGTCATGCAGACAGATTGACACTTGTGGATGAGTGCTGTACTGATGGTTTATTACTCATGTTGGTAGAGGTTTAGCAAACTATATTCCTTGATGCAAATATAAGCTGCTCCATGTTTTTGTAAAAAACAGTTTTATTGGGCCATAGTTATATTTGTGTAGGCATTGTCCATGACTTCTTTCTACATAGAACGAGTTAGTTAAAAGCAGAGATCCTATGGCCTGTAAGCTTAAACATTCATTCTTTGGACCTTTCCTTGGAAATTCTAACCCCTGCTGTTCATCAAGAGAAACAGTCAAGATCCACACTTTGTATAATTTACATTTGTTAGCAGATGGACTGCATTATAATTTGGTTAATCTTCACTGATAATGAACAGACATTTAGGAGATCTCTTTTTCTCATTCATAAATAAACACGCAATGGATGATATGACCTACAAATGACTATATTTCTAGGCTAGTCTGTGACATGTGACATGTGAAGTACTTAAGGACGATTATTGGGGACACATCAACTGATGTGCTTGTAGATTTGCTGATGGGATACTGTGAAATTTCTCAACACTGAAGCTGTCAGAGCCGAGTACAGAATTAAGCTGTCAGTTCTAATTCCCTGTAACAAGGTTTTTCATTAATTAGCTTCTTTGATCTAGCCGGAGGTTGCAGTCCCCAAAGAAAAGAACCACAACACTGAAGCTCAAGGAATTGACTACTTGTCAGATGAAATTAATTATCAAGATTCCTAGCCATCATGGGCAATCTTATGGCTGGTCACTGTTTCCACTTTTTGAGTCGCCGTTGCTGAATTTAGACTGTGAAGTAGATTGCGTGGATAAAGTCATCAAGCTTAATGTAATTTGCCATCTGGATTGTAACATCTGTTATCCCGATAAAGCCTTACATACTTTTGATAACACTGTTCTTTTATTTAAGGTGATCTTACTCCTAATACCCAGTACCTTTATGAAACATGACTCACTACAAAGATTTGTGTGTAGAAGTGTTAAATCTTTTCCTTCGCTAGCCTTCAAATCATGGCAGTAGCAAAGATACAGTTGATGAATCCCCATTTCTGTACAAGATGATGATACATTAGTTAGTAGTTGTTTGAACTTTCACTGTGCCCCAATAGTACGCTAAACCAGAAAACAAAATGTCATGTCCAATCGGCTCTAAACCTCAAAAGCCTAGAAGGGGCGGGCAAGAAATACTGTTGAAAAACGTGGATTTACTCTGCAGAGAGGGGTTGTTTCTTCACGCTGGTTCATGGTTGCTACATCAATGTACTTCCCAGTGGAAGCCTGAAAAACATAGCCACATAGGAAACTGCCCCAAGGTTTAGACTAACCCCCCCCCACACACACACAAAAGCACAGAAGCACATACCGAAGACCATTTGGGATATTTTTGATGTTTTTATCCACTGCATAAGCACTAAGAATACACCCAGAAAGTCAGAACTAGAAGGATTGATCGAAGAATGGGCTTAGAAATAGAGCATCTACAACGAAGGTGATAGTTCAAGTTTTACCATCAGATGGACCTCCCACAAGATGACCAAGTTTTCAGAAGATCAAATGGGAAAGGGTATGCAAAGTACTTTTTACAGCCCTTGATACAGAATAGGCCTGGAGTACATACTAGTTAGTGTAACATAAAATGTCAAATAGAGCTGAATTCATGAAAAATAGGGTGAAGCCCATCATTTACTGAAATCATTACTTTCTCTCTTCTCTCTTTTTGGAATTAGCATGTGTGTAGACTAAGAATTGCTCGCAGCATTTCTGTTTCCTAGACAGTCACCCACAGAGCTGTCATTCTATCTCTGGGTTTATGAGGGATTCAGGCAGTACTGGCTATTCTGAGCTAGCGGAGCTTTGCTTAGAGTTGACACTTTCACTATTAATTGTTCTCTCCTCCTCTCCTCTCCTCTCCTCATCCTTTCTTTTTCCCTCCCTCATCCCCTCTCAGTTCTTTCTGCTTTAATGACCAGGGGGTTAAATTCATTTATCTACTATAAAAAGGTAACACTGGGACATAGTTGAACCTAGAAAAAGAATTCGCTTTGTCATCTTTTTCATGTGTTATTTTGTCAATATTCTGTCCTTCCTCATCACCTAGCTTCAGCAGTGGTTCTTATTGATTCTTGAGTGACGGGTTGTCATGAGAACCTCAGGGATGAGGGGCCTCATCAAAAGGTGTCTCTGAAAGATGCTTTAGTGTGGAGACAGTCTTGGGTTCTACAAACATCTGGGGAAACTACTTCGAGACACTGTGGGTTGTCACAAGATGGTCATCAAAGATCCATGAGACTTCCTGTTGACTTCCGAGAAATGGAAAGTAAGAAAATGGTGAACTGATATTAATAGCACAAATTTCTTTAGTTTTAATATTAGGGAAATTTCTCATTTTAATAGACCAGGGAGTTCAGAACTGTGATCGGGAGAAAGTTTCCGATGGTCGATGTGTAAATTGCTTGTTGCAAGTTGGGTGTCATTTGCTGAGGGCGAGTGAATTGGACTTAAGGTCTGGGGTGTGCGCTTTAGATATCTGTTTTGAAATATTTGAAGTCTTAGACTCCATTGTTTTTTTCGACTTAACAAAAAAAATTATTTCCTTGGGAACCACTGTATCTGTTCCTAATTTTTTTTTTAGGCTCTCAAGGGACACTGTAGTCTTAGGTAATTGTTTTATCCAGAAGGAGAGTATTCAAATGAGTTAAAAAATCAAATTATATAGTCTGTTTAGATAAATGGCTTTTCCATTGTCATATCATGCATTTTGTACCTATAAATAACTGTACATATAAACATATGTAACATAGAATCTCTAATAATTTGAATTTAGCAATTAGTATATTGTTTAAGTTCACATTAATTTGGTCAATATTTCTGTGTTGTAAACCACAGGCATAATTAATATATTAAATTCTGTCACCAAGTCACTTACTTTTCATTTAGTTATTATATTAATCAGAATAAAAAACACTATTATAATTTCTCTCAAGTTATTAGCCTTATCAGATTGGTACACTTAAATGTGTACTCTTACTTTGTTATGGAGGTAAGATGAATTTCCCATGGAGAGTATCTTCTGTACTTGTTCAATATCTGTTTCTCTCATTCATTTTATGAATCATTGTCCACTGCTAAGCTTTTTAACTTCTATGAATTTCACTCTATCCCCAGTTCCTTTAACGACCAGCTTATTTGGCACAGCTGCAGAAAGAACCCTTTGAGATCGAATCTCATCACATACATCTAAAAACTCTCAGCTCAGAGCAAATTCCAGCAGATAATTATAGGTGTCATTAAAACTGAATCTGTGATGGTCAGGGTGTCGAAACCTTATTATGGATGCTCTCTTACTGCTGCAGGGGAGTTTCTGTTTTGCCTGGGGAAAGAGTTTGAACTCTGCACAACTGTCTGAGTTCTTTCCTATGCCTGGTTCTTCCCCCACTCTAGTTCTGCTTGAGAATAATTGTGGAGCGTTGGAGGGATACAAATAAGAGTAAATTCAGCCATTGACTTAAAATTTTTCTCATCCATTATTTGTTATTAACTAGTGATGTCTAACAAATTGGAAGCATTCTATGAACATCAAACAGAACCTTAATTTGCATGGCTTTCCCATCAAGCTTATGCGTTAGCTCCTGTTGTGGTGATTATTTTACCAATGAAGATCCTAAAACTCAGAGAGTTTATATAGCTTGCTCAGGGTCACGTAAGCAGTGTTTTTCAGAGCTCAGTCCCTGAATTCATAGTTTTAATTGTCATTTTTTCACCTTGATCTTTTTCCTTTATGTGCGTATGCTTGTGTGTGTGTGTGTGCGTGTGTGTGTATTTCAATTGTTTGTAAATTGTGTTTTGTTTTGAGAGGAAGTCTGAAAAATACTTTGCAGCTTCTGTTACCCTAAGACTGCTAGAAATCTTCTGTCTCAACCTCTTGAAGTACTGGGAATAAAGGGATGAACCAATCATCAGTATTTACTGTAATGCCTTCAGTATGCCATCTCTGGTAGGATATCCCTAAGAGTAATTCATTGCCTAGTCCCATACCCTAACAAATTTGATCTGAATATCTTCATCTATTTTTAATTTGAAATGTTTAAGTATGCATATATGCAGTGCCCACAGGATCAAAAGAGGACATCTGTTGGGACTGGAGTTAACAGATAGCTGTGAGCCATCATGTTGATCCTGGGAACTGAACGCAAGTCCTTTGGCAGAGCAACAAATGTTCTTACTCTCTAAACCATCTTTCCAGACTCATGGATGCCTTATTTTAATCATTTGATCTTGAGATATACTAGATAATGACTAACAAATAAAATAGTGTCTCCAGAATGGACTGCTTGATGCTGAACCTGGTGCATGGGGACTGAGCATATACAGTGGAGGCAGCCTCTTTGGTGATTCTGAAACATGTGTTGCCTGCTATCTTGGCTCAGAAGACAGGTAAACATGCTACTACTTATATGGCCAAATGGACCAAGACTAGGACTCCAGGAAGTTGGGGAAAATACCCCAAGGTTGTCATTGACTCCTCTGACATGACACTATAATAATGGGACATTGAAAACTCTCTAGAAAATTGAAAATTGTGAAGTTATAAGGAGTGGTTTTTTTCTAAGATAAATGGTTTTGCTTCTGGGTATTGAGAATTATTTAAACAATAGCTTTGTACTTGAGAAGGTCTATCAGTCATCAACTTTTATTTTAGTGATGTGTCACAAACCAAGGATGGTGGACACTTGTCTTCTTTCTAACTACATCTCCACAATGTAACATGCCATAGGCAGTAGATCTACCCAAGTAGCTACTCTTCGGTTTTTGACTACCTGCAAGTGTCTTTGCTTGAGTTGGCTAAAGCCTCTCTAACAGCAAATATACTGGAAAATGTGGAGACTACGTGGTGGATAGGTTTGCTGGGTAAAATAGTCTAAGTTGGCATCCATGGTCTTCAAGAGCTTGGAGGATGCTGCTCTAGGCTCTTCTGTCTTTTAAAGTCAATTGGTATTGTGACAGGGTTTCCTTTATAAGTAACTGGTGTTTGTATACCCTCTATTTGTTCTGTATAACAGATGCTTCAACTGTAACATGATGTGGGAATTTTATTTTTTGGTCATGTCTAGCTGGTTCTACGTGCTTCTTGTATCTGTGTGGACATGTCTTTCCCTAATTTGAGGAAGTTTTTATGTATGATCTGTTGAAGATTTTCTCTATGCCATTTACCTGGGCTTCTTTGTTTTCTATGTCTGTTATTAATAAATATTGTCTTTCTGTGTCATTTAAGTAAAATGTATGCATATTCCTTTTCATTTGAATTTTTTAAATATTATTTTTGAGTGGTCAAACTCCTCTATTTTGTCTCTGAGTTCTAAAATTCTGTCTTTTATTTGATCTACTCTATTAGTGAGGCTTCCCCCTGGCTTTTGTAGTTGGGTCGTTGAGTTTTCCCATTTTATCATCACTTCAGTTTGGGTTTTTTTTTTTAGTATTCCTGTGTTGTCACTGAATCACTGAATCCAGTTTTGAGATTTTAGATTTTCTTTGTCATTTTATTCACTCTTATCTTTGGATTTTCTTGAACTTGACTTGGGAATTTATCCCTGCCTTTTTTAAGTTCATTAAGATGTCCATTCTGTCTTCTCTAAGCTCTTGGTATTATTTGATTATGCTTATGTTTCTTCTTTTAAGTTTATGTCTTAGGATTCAAGTACATAATTCTTGTTGGAGAATATCTCTATAGGACTGGTAGAACTGGGTAGAGTAAGTGGTGCCACAGTGTCTTGTCTTTTTATATTGTTTGTGTTTGTGCAATGTGACCTGGGCATGTAGACTTCTTTTGGTTATGTTAGCCTGCCTCTGCTGAGTGAATATTTTCCCCTAAGCTTGATTGATTTCAGATCAGGTTTGAAAAGTTGATAGGTCAATTCTTTGATTATTAAGTGTTGAATTTTGGTTGGAGGGATGGGGTGATTCCAATTAAGTTGTAACCAAGAAAGCCTGTGAATACAACTTCTGCCAGGGTCTTAATAGACTGGTATACAAATTGCCCTGCCTGAGCTTTGCTTGGGACTCTAAAGATGGTGCAGGTAGACTGGGATCTGGAGTGCTCACCACGCTAGGCTGGCACGTAGTCTCTATGCCTGAGGCTGCTACTGGTAGGGAAGGTCCCAGGAAATTTTCCAGACTCAATATGTATAAAGAGCTAAACCTAAAAGTTTGGGATCAGACTTGAATATTCAAAATAAGAGGGTATGGATGGTTTTAAGATTTAAATCATAACAGGTATTACTACTTTCTTTTCATTGGTGGGAAAAGTAAAACCTGGAAGCTAATTATGTTTTCAAAAGATATATAGTCAACAATCAGCAGAAAAATGCTTTGATCCAATTAATTCTAACTACTTATATTACTTCTTACTACCTGTATACAACTCTCTTGCTGGAAATGGTACAAAGGGTAACCTGAGATCAGATGGAAGTAATGCAATTTGATTCCTTCACACTCTGTAGCAATTCTTTTCTATCACTCTGACTTGTAACATTCTCTCATTGTATCCATACATACATCGCTTTCTCATTATTTCCTCTTTATCAAATTCTGTCACAAAAATATCTAGAAAATCACTTGCAAGTGGTTAAAAATGAATAGGTTGTTTTCCAGGGTTAGGAGTTTTCTTTTTTATTAAAATGGATCACCCCAGAACTAAACATAACACATTTCTAGTTGTGGGGTAATAAGACATCTTTAGATGGGTTTATATGAAAGAAGACTCATTACAGCTTTTCCTATGAGTACATCATTGAGCTGTTACTGCTGCAGTCTTGGTAGGTGGTCTATCATGATAGAAGGAAAGGTTTTGGATTCTGTAGAATAATTCAAACTTTGTTATACTTATAGTGTTTATTTGCCTTTAGCTTTCTTTAAATGAAAAAAAAATGAATTTAAAATGCCTCCTTTTCATGTGTGGGAACATTAAAGAGGTATGGCACAGAGTAGGTGTGCTGTGACTGGTGGGCATAATGTGCTTGGTAGAGTCTCAGAATGCAGGAGATAGCCAATTAGCATGGGTCAGGTTGGAACTAGACCCAGGTGTGATGCGGGATGAGAACTCAGCCAAGTGAAGCCAGTCAAGTGTGAGGGTTGAGCTTGACTGCTGATTTCAGGGACTCAGTGAAGAGACATGCTTCAGGGTAAGTGAGCTGGGTATTTCTGGGAGGGGTTAAGTGACAGGAGGCCATTCCCTATAGTGGGGATCACCTTCTGAAGTCAGAAGAGATATAGGTGCTATTTGCTTGCCTGTCTTCACTTCTTGCTGGGCAACATGTAATTCTGATGGTGCTGCTACTGCCACCATCCTTCACTGACTCCAGTGTCTTCGGCTTTCTCATATAGACATGAGGCAAGGTAAAAAGACAGGGCCAATGATGGGGATACAAGGAGAGAAAAGAGCTCCTCACCTGAGTGTAGCTGAAGAGATTCATCAGCTGAGAATTGATGATGCCAGCACAACTCACAACTATTGTGAAGGATGCCCCACATACTGTAGTTCTTTTATATAGAAATGGTTTAAAATAAAATGCTAAAATAGCGATAAGCTAGAATTTCAGGATGAACCTGTATGAAGCAGAGTTCAAGGTTATTATAAAGGTGTTGCTAATATATTTAGGAACAGGGGTTCCCAGAAAGGCACTCTGGAGAGGAGTGGAGTGCATAGCCAAGTGTGGGAGGTCTGACTCATTGTATTTACAATAACCATATATGCCATTTTTGGTTGATTTTGAACCTGTATATTTTCAAAGGATTTTTTCATAAATTTATATGACACTTCTTCAGGATATTTTCTGCCAGACTGAAGACCAGTGGCTCTCCAGGAATCTTCTTGGTTTTCAACAGTAATGGGACCATGAAAGCATCCAGGTTTGTGTACTGGCTACTGTCAGGTTCTCAGCCTATCCAGCACACAGACTGTCACTGTCAGTTGGACGTACGCTATCTTAGTAAATACTCTATCAAGTTTGAAAACCATTAAGTTCATGTTCCAATACAAACCAGATTCTTGAACCATAGATTTCTATGCTGATTGGGCAGAAGATGATTTGTTTGGAACACATCTACTGAAAGTACATATTCTAATCGTGTCATGATAATAACTTAGGGCTATCTGCTATGGTAAGGTGGTATAGGTAGTGTCAATATGACCATTCCAGGATGCCAAGGATGAAACCTTGTTGAAACCACTATCTAACCAGCTGCCACAGGAAATAATTGGGAATTATATTTCCACTGTAATGATCTTGAGAAATACTAACAGCATCAATTGTGATGACTCTTGGTCATTTTTGTGTTGTTGAACTAACAACTCCTGTGAGTATGTTAAAGTATAATTGCTAGACTATTTTCTATGAATTCCATTTAGAAAACAGAGAAAATACAAAAAAGGCAAGACAATGTGGTGGGAGATTTTGGCGACATATTAGGATAGTTTTTTTTGTTAATCATTTATGCATTTCAGAATAAGGACATTTAAATCTGGAAACATGAATATGTAGGGGAAAGTTTTCAAGCATGAAGACAGTAAATGTATCAAAACAATGTGTGTCTGACTTCAGTTGCTAGTTAAATAGTCTTACTTGTTGAGAATTGTAGCTTATACAAAGATAAGTGGTAACTTTATATGAGAGAGTGGGTCTTATTGGGAAAGGAAACATATTTCTCCCTGCTCCTCCTTGTGGAACATTACAGAGGAGTTTCTGTCATGGATCAGCTTTAAAAAATTCACCAATTGAAACAAAAGAGACATTCGCATTATTTCTCATCTTAGTGTGTCAGCTGTGGTGTGTCATCTAGGGAAAACAGATGAGGGGTGTGCAAGCTGGCCATTCTATAGGTTTTTGATTGCTGAATCTTCAGGGATTCTAGGACACAGCTCCTTGGGGACATTAGAATGTTCCAAACTGGTTTAGTTATTCCTTTTAATCAGCTCGGTGGCCTTCCTTCCCGTCTCTGCTGTGATTGCCTCTGCATCACTTGAGAAAGATGAGGATGACTCACGCAGGACCCTGCTGCTCTGCATTCAGCCCTAGGGGGGTTAGACACTTGCTTTTTCATTCCTCCTAAGGAAACAAAACCCATGAGAATTTGTATGCATGCTCCATTGGCCCACCCTTTTCTTGACTTCTCAACTTGCTTCCAAGCTGACCTCCTTACATACTAAATTATTTCTTTAAATAGGGCAATTTTTAATTTTAATTGTTTTTCTCTTTTGGTAGTGTTTGCTGTAGATCCTTTCAAATGCTGAAATGTATTGAAGTCATAAAATCATGGGTGACTGTGAAGTAGGGTTCTAGACAAACAACAACAACAACAAAAAAAAAACCTCACCTGCATTTTGCAGATTGTATAAGGGTGACTGACTAATTGGAACTGTAATTGTGGAGAGTTGGGATGGTGCGGTTCTGGAGCAAATTATCGTGGCTTGTCTTTAGCCTCATAACAGCCATCCATTGTTAACCTCTGTGTTTGATGTAGCATCCTGGTTGACTGTCAGGTAAACCATTTCAGAGTTCACTGACACGGCTCCCTTCTACCAGCACAAAGACTAAGACTGATCAGATAATGTTTGAAGCCTACAACTAAGATTCTGCTGCACTGCCATATCCTACCTGCTCAGGGTTCCCATCAACATATTTTAAATGTGCTTTGATTTATGACTGACTTTCTCTTTTTCTCTTTCTATAAAAAATACCATGAAGCTGTTATCACATCAGAACATGGTATTGAGATAACCTAAATCTGTGTTCCCCAGCTATGAGCACTCATATTTAGTTCCACAGTAAACTGTCTTGTGTTTCCCACGAGAGGAGACTGTTTCTGCATCAACAACTTGCAATCTGTGTATGTTTTCTCATAATATTTTCTCTGCGTATTAGAGGCACTCAACTTCAACCCTTTCGGCATTTTGATCAGAATAATCCTTTTCCTGTTAGTGGCTGACCTTTGGATTCAGGAATGTTTATAGAATCCCTGGCTTTTACTTACTAGATGGAGAAATTTCCATTCTCAATCACATAGTCATAACAAGAAAAAATGATTTTGGACATTGCCGGTGATGGAAGGTCTCAGCACTTGCTGAGAACGGGCACTAAGCATTCTAACAAAGTCCCGAGTTGATGGCTCAAATCTCCATTCTACTAACTTCTGAATAAATATTGGTACAATGGTTGAGCTTCCAATGAAAGCTGAAACAAAACAGAACAAAAACAATGACAACAACAAAATCCTGAGCACAGACACTGGGCTGCTCAGTGAGGATCATTAAGAACCCATACTTCTGCACGTGTTTTCTTTATTCTAAGATAAAACAGAGCTGCAAAAGATGATCACAAGAGCCCTCCAAACTTCTTGAGTTTCATTTTTCTCATCTACAAAACTGGAATTATAGCTCTTGTTTTGTGGAATTTTTAATATGCTATTCAACATATATTCTTCTGTTTGGGTGTGTGTATCTGTCATGTTCTATGAACTTTCATGGGGGCTGGAAGGAGACAGCCATAGTCGGTGAAAGAAACACTAAAAATAAACAATTACCCATTGAGCTAAACACTTTGAAAGAAATTGACAAGTATTTTTTGGGTTGGAGGGTGATAGGTCTTCAGGAAAGGTCTCTTTGGGGGATGATAGAGACCCAAGAGCTGAAGAAAGAGAACGCATCAACAATGACAGGAAAAGGGCTTCTAACAGCTCTGAATGATGGTCAGTGCTGATATAGGATAGAGAGCCAGAGGCCCATAAGCGCTGCGCCCTACAGTGTGGTTCCCAGACCTCTGGCCGTTTCTACATTCTGCTTCTAATCTGCCACAATTTAGGAGCTTACACAGGAACCACAACACAAGCTTCATGCTTTGAGAAAGTCATGCCAAAAACATCAGGAGAAGGAGGCAGCATGCTGAGTCAATGGTGTATGTGCCAGTATCCAGACCATCCCCTTAGTCTTCAAGTTAGGGACTTCTCTGTGCTGTTAATTTTACTCTTGGGAACTGTCCAACATTCTATCAATGATTAAAATATAAAGTGACTTTAAAAAATAATGAAGGAAAGATTATGCAGGCAGTTGTCAAGGGAATACTGGAACTTACTCCTGAATTTCTTTTGTATCAAACCCCACAGATCCTTAATATGTCCCCTCAAGGTTTTTCTTCATGCACACCCCTGATGGAAAGAGGGAAGTAATCAAAGAGTGAGCAAATGTGTTCAGCACTATTGTGAGCTCAACACAAAATGAAATGTCCTGAGGGGTGATGAAGAGACTTGAGACACTGCCTCTACCCTGAAGCTGGGTCTAGTTTAGAATGCAAAGGTGACCACATATGAAAGCATCAAGCCATTTAAAACCACATCTAAGGACATGTAATCATTAGATGCTTCAGCGTGAAGGGCTTACTCATTAGCAAACAGGGTAGGCGAGGACCAAGGATTCAGAAAAATGTTCCTGGGAGAAGAGGAATTGGTGTTAAGCCTTGGACAGACAGCAGGCATAGGGCAGGAAAACTAAAATTATAGATTTAAGAGGGCCTATGCCACGTGGATGGCACTTTGGTATGATGATAAGGCATGGTAAGAATGTATCCAAAGGACTGTGAGAAAGAAGTTCTGATAATTGGATAGAAGAAATAATGGAGCACACATTGGAGATCATGACACAGAAAATCTGAGAAGTGAAACCCCAATGAAGATTCTTGAATTAGAAGTGATATGAAAAAAATCACATAAGACATCCATAGAATTTGGGGGGGGGAGGTAAGATGTTCATAGGATTTGGGAAGAATGGTCATTCTTGGTTTTTGCCACAGTAGGGATCATCTCTACATTGTGTTCAAGACAAGTCTGCATGTCTATGCCTGGTCCACTATGTGAATTAAATTACATGATAGATATGAGAGTGCTTTGTTGATTTTGATATTTCCATGGTAATTGAGTCCACCACTGCTGCCTCACTGTGCCTTTTAATCAAATACCTTTTGCAGAATTCAGGCCAAGTGGATTAGCCAGTTTTACCTTGCTTCTGATGAAATATCATTGCACTGACCCGCAGAATGTCTGTCCAGAGCTTGTCCATGGGTGCTGTGGTACATTGTCATCTCTAACATCATATGTGCATCTAGTTTGACAGAATCCCATCTGATGAGGCAACTACCAAAGAACTGAACCCAGCATCTCAATTAGCAAGGAGGTTTGATCAACTTTAATCTTTCAACTTTGATCTGACTAGAAATTTTGCAGTCATGTTCTAAGTCTTCTGTGTATTTCAGGGTTCCCTGCAGGTCAGCATGTAGACTCAACAACTAATTGCTGCTCTAGACAAGCCCCTGACAGACTATCTGGGAGATAGCATTTGCTTCTCCTTGGGCTGAATAGCACCGACTTAGTGGTTTTCCACCACAGCCTTCAGCAGGTAGGGTTTTTTTTTAAAATATTTATTTATTTATTTATTATATATACAATATTCTGTCTGTGTATATGTCTTCAGGCCAGAAGAGGGCACCAGACCTCATTCCAGATGGTTGTGAGCCACCATGTGGTTGCCAGGAATTGAACTCAGGACCTTTGGAAGAGCAGGCAATGCTCTTAACCACTGAGCTCTCCAGCCCCCAGCAGGTAGTTTTTGACAACCAAGATGTTATAAAAATGGCATTTATTGGGTTAACTTTGGTGATTCCTTTCATTGCCAGCAGGGCTGCAGTCTCTTGAATTCAGCTATGCCTGTTTAAGACTTCAGCTTTTTAGCATTTTCTGCAAGGCCTGTGCTGTGTTTTTAGAGGAGGTGCTGTGCATTTTTTTCTGTAGACCTCTATGCAATGAAGATCCACAAAGACTTGCGTTTTGATTGATGATTGTATTTAAGAAGTTATTTAAGTATTATGAGGTTCCTGTGTTCTTTTTGCTTAGGATCAGCCTTTTAAACTGCTCTTTCTCAGCAGCTTCATTCTGACAAGGAACATTCTGTTTGCATCTCATTTTTATTTTTAGGCATTTGCAAAGGAGCCTGCCTTGAAACAGCGATCTGCTCTATCCAGAGGGGGGCAGAAGACTGTCAGGATTGATGTGTTTATCTCATCATTGTTCATCCAGCAAGTAAGGCATAGTGGGCCATGGTTTAGGCTCTCAATACACATGGCTGCATTATAACCCAGTAATACCCTCAAGGAGTTGATACATCTTTAAGGGTGTTGTGTGTTATAATGATGATTGTAGTGAATGGGAAGTATTTGGAGCCATTCTGACTCTGGACCAAACTTTCCAATTGACTTAGGAAAGAGGGTAACATATCAAGTTTGTGTTTCTGAAATATACTGCAGGTTGGGTTTCTATTTGAGTATCATGAGAGGGATGGTGTTTCCCTGGATTAGAACCAGCTTGAAGATGGAGTAGTGTCTATGTATGATGGTGACTGGGAGGTAACATTGGTAGAACTCAGGAACTGAGAGGATGTTGTAGATGAGGGGAAAGGACATAGTAAAAAGGATTTCTCAGTTTATTGGTATTACACTGAAAGGGAGTAAAGACAAATGAAGAAGCCACAACCCAGCAGTAACTGAGAGTAACCATCTCAACCCCTTAATCATCCTCACAGTGATCACAACCCATCAGTAACTGCCAGTATCCACCTTAACCCCTAATCACCAATGACTATGAGTATTGCTTCCTCAAGGGGAAAGGAGACTCCAAAACAGAAGAACTAACTACTTCAAACCCTAGTTATGCTGGCCTCTGTGGCAAAATTGTTTTCTGGCATTCCCTTTAGTTGGATGCTCTTTAAGTATTCGCTACCCTTCTGAGCATGGGTGGCTTAGCCAGCATGCAATCACACTTTCCTAATATGTTTATGTTAGCATCTTCTGATAGTCATTCCTCCAGCTTAGGCAGTGTTGTATTCTTTGTAGCATCTCCAGAAAGCATTGGTTTTTAACTTGAAAGATTTCATCATTCATGCTGACTTTAGTAGGGATTGGAAATTCCTCTTTTCTCTCTGTAGTCCTGTTGTTTGGCCTAAGTACTCAGACATTAAGACTCAACCTGAGAACTTCAGCCAAACTATTGAATAAGACAGTTTCCTTCTTGAAGGATTGACATATTTGGGAGTTGACAGGAAGGT
Organism: Neodon shergylaensis; assembly: GCA_025134845.1. Lineage (NCBI taxonomy): Eukaryota > Metazoa > Chordata > Mammalia > Rodentia > Cricetidae > Neodon > Neodon shergylaensis. Next base: position 1,755,446 of record JABTXL010007882.1, read on the forward strand.
CAGCTTGAGAGCAAAGGCAACACAGAAGCAAGAGAACCCAGTGATTCATCTCCAAAACACTTCCTGACAATATCATTTGAAATTCTGGGCGTTCTATTCTACTTGATCTCATCATTGTCAGTTACATGATCCAATATAGTCTTTCTGTTTAACTGAGGTCAAGTTGTTTATTTCTCACTTGTAACTAAGAACTCTTTCAAATGCAACATTCCAAGACAGAAATTAACAGACAGAATTAATGACTGGTGGTGATGAATATTTATGGAGCTCTTACTGGGTGTTGTATGTCATGACAATTAACACATTTTATCCAACAACCTTAGGATAAAAGTATGGTGATCCTTGACCAGAACAGATGATTATGACTCTGAAGGGACACCTAAGGTCATACAGTTAGAAGCCAAATAGAGGCAGCCTGACACCAGAGCCCATGCTTAAGATTACAAAAGAATAAAAAAGAAAATTCTATGAAAAAGAGGCCACGCATTTGAAAGAGAGAAGGAGGGCATAAATAGGAATGTTAGAAGGGGGAAATGATGTAGTTATAGTTTCAAGAATAAAAGAAAATAAAATATGTAAGCTTCTTTCATTAAAAAAAAGCTTGCACTACCTGCAGGCCCCTGGCAGAAGGACCAGTATCTATCCCTGGGGCATGAGCTAGCTTGTTGGAGACCATTTGCTATGTAGGATGCCATGCTCAGCCTTAATGCAGTGGAGAGGGGCTTGGTTCTGCCCTAACTTAATGTGCCAGACTTTGTTGACTCCCCATGGGAGCCCTTAGCCTGTTGGGAGGGAGGTGGAGTGGGAGGGAGAACTGTGGTTGGAAGGTAAAATAAAGAAAAAAGAGAGATACTAGTTAAAGACTCATCTTAAGAATCATAAGCATTCTATTATTCTCAATATTTTCCATACAGTAAAAAGGGGAAGTCAGCGAGCAAAGCCACACTAATATACTTTAGATTAAGTCCTGATCATCATTGCTGGGCAAGATCCCACCTAACAAGATATGACTTTATAAAAGATCATTCAATTCATATAGCAGTGAGAACTCCCTCTGGTTTATATCAGTAGTAAGGAGGCCACTTGTTGGTTCCCAACTGCTCAGTCCTGAAATAATCACACAGAAACTATATTATTTAAATCACTGCTTGTCCCATTAGGTCTAGCTTCTTATTGGCTAATTTTTACATATTAATTTAACCCATTTCTATTAATCTGTGTATTGCCACGTGGCTGTGGCTTACCGGCTAAAGTTATAGTGTCTCAACATGGCTTCTCTCTGCCTCTGCTTCTTTTCTCCCAGCATTCAGTTTAGTTTTCCCTACCTACTTCTATTCCCTGCATAGGCCCAAGACAGTTTCTTTGTTTATCAATGGTAATGACAGCATATAGAGGGAAATCCCACATCATATACTATACTGCCAACTACCTTTATGACATTTCAAATTAGTTCTTTTCATAGGATCACAAACTTCACATGTCAAGAAAATGGGTTCTTGTTTCCAAATGCCATCTTAGTCTGTTTCTCTTGCTGTTTTCTCTATTTTTGTCACTGGAAACATTAGGTACTTGGCTTGTCAATGTATCAGTATATTAAAAGTCACTGAACCCTTGTGCTTCTCCTCTTTGTTATTCATTAGCAAGTTGCCAGCTATGTATTCAAACTATTTTTTGGGAAACACTCACCATCCACATTGGACTTCATATGTTTTTAAGACGTATGAGGTTAGTATCTATAATAGGATATTTACTCTTGAAGTTTCTATTGCCTCTATCTGACTCTTTCTATGGCCACTGACTTCTCATAACTGAGTTACCAGCGCCGCTATCAGCTTTCCATATCCCTTTATGGATCTCCCAGGCACCATTCTCTATCACTGGGCCCTTTCTGTCTAATCATTTCCTTTCATTTCTCAAAGTGGGGCTTCTTGATGATGCTTTTACTTATTTCTTGCATTCTCCAGCACAATGTAAGCTTCTTGGCCTAGCTTCTTTACTGCAAGCTTATAGTACCACAGCCAAAGCAATGTCAGACACCGCAGAGTTGCTCCATCATATAAAATAGGTGGACAAACAAACACTTAGACAACAAAATGATGGAGAGACAACCGTTTCTCAAATTGTCTAGCTACATCTCACCTTTGAGTCTTATTCTCCCAGTGTGTCAAAAAGGAGAAGGGTGACAATTGTTACCTTGCAGTGGCAATGTAAATATCTAGAGAAAATCAGTAGTTTGTGATCCATGACTCAAGAAGCAGGTGACTAGAGAGTTGGAGCAATGGCAACAATGACAGTCTGCAGGCCCAACAGAGTCTACCTGTAACATTTACATAGCAATTTGTTCCCACAGAATGAAAGATCTAAATTTGTTGCAGAGTTATACTCAACTATGTGAATTTCTCGCTAGGAACTGGACAAGTATTTCCAAATTCAGCATCTATGTTAATGTCTACCTTTTCATTTAAAGGCTATTTATGGTATTTTTTTTAACTCAGTCTAAGTTTTATGTCTGCCAAAAATAAATCATTGGTCAGAATAATTACATGTAAATGCTGCTGGGCTATTAGTCTCAAGGGACCAATTTTCTAGCCATTTGTTGGCATCTAAAATGTCAAATTTATTACACAGAGGGCATGGAAATACACACAACATCTTCTTCTAAATAGGATATGAAAGGCAGCAATCAGGGCAGTGTCAGCAAATGCTGAAGACAGAGAAATGTTGCTTGAGTTAATGAGATTATCTAAATTAATTTCATATATTATTGTAAGGAAAATAAAACACTTCATAATAGAACAACCATCTGAACATAAGTTTCTTAGTTCAAAGCCCACTTGCTTTTGGGAGAAATGTTTCATTCACCCCTACCCTCTCATATGCTCTTTGCCTTTAAGGACCCATGAGACAAGGGACAGAGCAAAAAGACAGATTCAGGTTTAGGCCTTGTCTCGGCCATTGTCTTGCTCTGTGAGCCTGGGAAAGCTACCTACCCACTGTCACCTTCAGTGTTCTTTTCTGTGAAGAGAAGGCTGCATTTCACTGATAGCATCCCCGAGGGCTTGAAGAAGGGAGTTGGTGTTTAAGCATCATGCAAAGCTGGAGATGCTGTGCCTATGTAAAGCTATGTTCTATGTAGTCAGCACTTGCTGATCTTGACCTTCTTAATGCCGTTTCTGCTAAATTTATTAATGCCAAAGGATCCTAAGCATCAATTTTGGACTATTTTCTATTTTAGTTCTCAGAGCCTAGTTTTTCTTTTCTAAAGTCCACATGACTGTGACCAGCAAGACAACTCAGTGAGTAAAGCACTTTCTGCCAAGCCTGTGTGCTCATGTTCAATTCCTGAGCATCACATACTTGAAGGAAAGACCTAACCCCTGAGGTTGCTCAGTGGGTAAAGCAGTTGCTGCCAGCCCTATGGGCTTATGTTCAATTCCTGAGCATTGCATAGTTAAAGGAGAGACCTAACTCCTGCGATAGCTCAGTGGGTAAAGGTGATTGCTTCTGAGTCTGAGGATCTGAATGAGATCCTTGACATCCACAAGATAGAAGGGTAAAACTGACTCCCAAGAGTTGTTTCCTAACCTTTATATATGCACTGATGCATGTGAACACGCACACACACACACATACATGCACACACACACAGGAAAATAGCAAATAAAGATGGAAGATAATCAATTGTCCTACCCAGCTATTGTCTGGGTACCACAACAATCACCAATTTGGCAAGATAGCCCAATGGTGCAATAGTAACAATTATATTTTAGGGATAAGCAAACTGGACTTCAGGCCAGCTCAACATGAGGGAACTCATTCTTAGTTCTATAAATCTATTCAACTATCCACGGCTGAGGATGTTGGAGACACTAGAGGGTAATCAACCACTACCACTTTCCTAATCCTGTATAATCTCAAACTGTATTCTAAATACTTATCCTTATATCCACAGATAAGTAAGTGTATCTCCCACTTCTTGTCTTGGTTGAATTTTTGCCAATTTGATTCAAGCTAGAGCTACCAGGGAAGTGGAACCTCAGCTAAGAAAATGCCTCCATCAGATTACCTGTAGGCAAGTTTGTAATATATTGTCTCGGTTAATGATTGATTCAGAGAGACCCAGTCAATTGGGGATGACTCCATCTCTGGGCAGGTGGTTCTGAGATATATAAGAACGCAGGTTGAACAAGACATGAAGAACAGTCAGGAAGCAACATTTCTCTATGGCTTTTGCTTCAGTTTCTTCCTTGTGGTTCCTGCCATGACTTTTCTCAGTCATTGACTGCTAGCCGGAAGTATAAGATGAAGTAAACTCCTTTCTCTGCAGGTTGGTTTTGGTCATGGCCCTTACTGCAGCAGCAGAAGCCCTAACTCTGACACCTCTTATAAAGAAACTTTTATTCAGCATCTACAGACTAGAGCAGAGAACCAAAACTTACGATAATTCAGAGAATAAGTGATTTTAGGAGTGCATAGGTCCTATTGATACATCTATACCACAACACCCTACATTTCATGGAATGTCACAGAAGAGGAGCAGAAAGATTGTAAGGCCAGAGGACCAGGGCACCTGATGTGAAACAGTATATTCTACATATGTCCAGGAAGATGCCGCCACGAAATCTCAACAATGTGTTACTTAATAAGACCTGTATAGTAACCACATCAGTTGGCATGTCACCTTGGGTGGCGAGAATTTTACAAGGTCACACTGGGAGATAAAGAACTTCAGGCAGTCTGTGGCTGCTAAGAAAGGGAGAATCAGATTTCTCTTGGGATCATCCACTTGATAAATACCCAATCCCAAATGGTCAGTTCTAGACCCATGTACATATGAGTAACACTGAATGGACTTGGGAGGTGGTATTGTGTGTGTGTGTGTGTGTGTGTGTGGAAATAATAATTAGATGAGGAAGAGTTATGAATCCAAAAGTGAGCAGGGATCTTGGAGTCTAAATACCACTATATCATGAAGTACCAACCTGCATCTTCTTTCTACAAAGAGATATACTATTGGTGGCAGTTTCTAGGACTTAGCAGAACCCAACATCCCAGGAGACACACCCAAAGACCTCCCTCAAAATGCTAAGGGAACAATTCACAGCCATGATATTGGAATTGGAGATGAATAGGTAGCTAATTATGCTCAGTGATATGGGGTAGTAAGGAGTGATATGTGACAACTTACCACTAGACAGATAGAGGAAAACCGAGGAATATATAGAGAAGAGGTATTGAAAATGAAGGGGAGTCAACAGTAACCTCAACCCATTTGTGAGTTTTTGGCTTTGGCTATGAGTCTCTTCCAAATGGGAGTACTGCAGGGAGTACAGCTCACGTGCATGGGATTTAAACTGGGTCAAGGAACAGCTTGGGCTAAAGCTCAAGATGGATTTTCTGCATTGGGGTGGTATAGCTTGGCCTTCTCCAATTTTGACTTTCCTAGTCGGTAAGGCAGACATTTCTTCAGGTGCCATATGCTAATGACTCACAGGACTCTGCAAATGGTAAATATGTATGAAAGGAAATTGTTCATGAATAAATGACAGCAGTGCTCATCACAATGACCCCTGGAAACTCCTGTGACCCCTAGAGGAGAACAGTTCAGAAAGGGTAATCACTTTTTATCGAGATGCACAAGTTTCCCCTTAAATTCATTAAAAGTTTCTGAAACAAATAAATAAAACATAATTGATACAGATCCACTTCCTTTCTGTCTGTACATCATTAAGAAGCTGTAATTGCTTCCCAACCCCCAGGAAGCTCTTGTCTCCAAGAATAAAGTGTTAGTATGTGACTCCCTAGCAATTGTTATTATTTGGAGGAATTAATTTACTTTAATTAGCTTTAAGTCCATTATCAGAAAGAGAAAGCTGAGCTAGGGAAGAAGGGAGGCCTGAAATAACATTTTCCTTGGCTGGCCATAAGAACTTCTCTACCCTTAACAGTTTGGTCCCTGACAACCAAGCCTTGTTTAAAACCAACAACATCACCTATACATCAGTATCTAACTAGTTCACTCTCTAAAATGTTCTTATTTTTTGAAATAAGAAAACAAGCCTATAATTTTCCTCTCCTAGTGGAGATCTTTAAACTGAGTCTCAAGGGAACTCCAAATCAGCAAAATTAATCATACTTGTGTTCATAAATTGCTGATTCTGCTCAGGTACTTGCTTGGGGTGATTCCTAGGGTTGGGGGAAGGCTCTGATACCCAGAGAAATGGCTTTTTCATCCTTAGTCACCGCAACTACAAGTCCACCATGACAGAAAGTAATGTCTATGTTCTTTAATCCATGTATTTTTATAATAGCATTTTCATGCGGGGAGGAAGATCATTATCTGGATTATCACAGAAGGACTGGTATACTTTCTGGCTTAGACTCTAGGTGGGCTAGTGCAGAGTCACTCTGAAGACCAGAGTCTAGTGTGCGTAGACAGAAGTGTCTCTGAAGACATAGATGCTGCTCACATCATCAGGGTAAACTGGGCACCAAAGGTAGAGGTTATGAATTCAGGCTTAAGTTTGTTGGCAATGGAGAGATTTGGGAATTTTTAAACCAAACAATGCCAGATGGAGAAGCATGGTATTTCATGGACTGTGAAGGATGATTCTCAGGAGCAGGCTGAAGTAAGGATGACAAGCAAAGTGGTCATTGTGATAGGGACAGAAAACGCAAACAGGAAAGTCGAGGCAGCAGAAGGCTATGGATTTGAAATGTTTCTGGGTTGAGATGAGGAGGATGTAGTGAGGATGGGATGCTTAGAGAAGGAGGCTTGTGATATCAGCACCTGAGTTTGGCAGATTTCCAAAGTCTGTTACCATGAGTACATTCTGTTTTACTGGAAACAGTGACCACTATGTTTAATTGTGACTGACCTCTGTGAAAATATTCTAATTGTCTGTAATTCAGACAACCACTGGCCAAATTCATGTGGGGTTTGAACCAAAAAGGAAACAAATCAATGCAGACTGGAATTTAGGGTTATGGGGGTTAAAGGCAATGTCTGAACAAAGTCGAAGCTGCCACCAAGCTCCCGAAATGCTGAGTAAGAATTTCAGGAGGAGGGTAGAGAGTATCTAAGTCATCAGATTCCCAGATGCCTAAAGAGAAGTCAGAAATAGAAATCTTAGAAAAAAACATCCTGGTTTCTAAATGTTCATAACTAATTGTATATTTTTTTGTTCTTGTTCAAACTCTAGATGGACTAATTCTAGAGAATGTCTGTGGAGCCCCCAATGGCTCCAATTTGAAACTAGGTGATTTAACCTGAATTATTGTAGAATGTAACAGAATGGCAGGAAATGGATTAAGAAACTTTCCAGGGCAAGCACTTTATTTTTTTTAATTTTTTTATTGAGAAAAAGAAAAAAAAAAGTTTCCGCCTCCTCCCAGCCTCCCATTTCCCTCCCCCTCCTCCCACCCTTCTCCCCCTCCTCCCACTCCTCTCCCCCTCCCTCTCCAGTCCAAAGAGCAGTCAGGGTTCCCTGCCCTGTGGAAAGTCCAAGGTCCTCGCCCCTCTGTCCATGTCTAGGAAGGTGAACATCCAAACTGGCTAGGCTCCCACAAAGCCAGAACTTGAAGTAGGATCAAAAACCAGGGCCATTGTCCTTGGCTTCTCATCAGCCCCCATTGTTCGCCATAAAAACACCAATGATAGCCTTTGCTGGAGAGGCTGTGGAGGAAGGGGTACCCTCATCCATTGCTGGTGGGAATGCAATCTTGTGCAACCACTTTGGAAATCAGTGTTTCCGTTTCTCAGGAAATTCGGGATCAACCTACCCCTGGACCCAGGAATACCACTCTTGGGAATATACCCAAGAGATGCACTATCACATGACAAAAGCATTTGTTCAACTGTGTTCATAGCAGTATTATTTGTAATAGCCAGAACCTGGAAACAACCTAGATGCCCTTCAATGGAAGAATGGATGAAGAAAGTGTGGAATATATACACATTAGAGTACTAGGCTGCGGTAAAAAACAATGACTTCTCGAATTTTGCATGCAAATGGATGGAAATAGAAAACACTATCCTGAGTGAGGTAACCCAGACCCAAAAAGATGAACATGGGATGTACTCACTCATAATTGGTTTCTAGCCATAAATAATGGTCACGGAGTATATAATTGGTGAACCTAAAGAAGCTAAATAAGAAGGTGAACCCAAGGAAAAACATATAATTATCCTCTTGGCTATGGGAAGTAGACAAAATTGCCGGGGAGAAAATTTGGGATCTTGGGGGTGGGGTGGGATGGGGGTAACGGGGATGGAGAGAGAAAAGTGAGAAGGGGAGGATGAGGGAAACTTGGGGAAACAGGGTGATTGGGATAAAGGAAGGTTGGATAGGGGAACACGGAAGCACAATTCTTAGTTAAGGGAGCCACCTTAGGGTTGGCAAGAGACTTGAACCTAGAGTGGCTCCCAGGAGCCCAAGGCGAGGTCCCCAGTTAGTTCCTTGGGCAGCGGAGGATAGGGAACCTGAAATGACCCTATCCTATAACAATGCTGACGAATATCTTGCATATCACCATAGAACCTTCATCTGGTGATGGATGGAGATAGTCACAGAGACCCACACTGGAGCACCGGACTGAGCTCCCAAGTTCCCAATGAGGAGCGGAAGGAGGGAGAACATGAGCTAGGAAGTCAGGACCACGAGGGGTGCACCCAACCACTGAGACATGTGGCTGATCTATTGGGAGCTCACCAAGGCCAGCTGGACTGTGACGGAAGAAGCACAGGATAAAACAGGGCAAGCACTTTAAATGCCGGTAATTTTGCTAGTCCAGGGATAGATGCTGGGGAGAGGGGTCGGGGTAGAGCTGTATTGTAACTCTTACTGGGTCAAAGAAGAACTCAGCTTATTGTGAAAAGGCCCAACAATGTAAAATGAGGATGCGAGGGAGAGGCTTAGAGAAGCTCTGGGCCTCACATATGCAAAGGAAAACTTTTTTTATTTATAAAGTTTATTTTTTAATTGATTTTTATTGAGCTCTACATTTTCTCTGTTCCCCCCTGTCTCTTCTCTGCCCCCTTCAACCCTCCCCCAAGGTCCCCATGCTCCCAATTTACTTGTCTTTTTCTACTTCCCATGTAGATTAGATCTATATAAGTCTCTTTTAGTGTACTTATTGTTGTCTAAGTTCTCTGGGATTGTGATTTCTAGGCTGGTTTTCTTTGCTTTATGTTGAAAAACCATCTATGAGTGAGTACATGTGATAATTGTCTTTCTGTGTCTGGGTTACCTCTCTCAAAATAATGTTTTCTAGCTCCATCTATTTTCCATTTTCCTGCAAAATTCAAGATGTCCTTCTTTTTTTCTGCTGTGTAGTACTCCATTGTGTAAATGTACCACATTTTCCTTATCTATTCTTCGGTCAAAGGGCATTTAGGTTGTTTGCAGGTTCTGGCTATGACCAAAAAAGCTGCTATGAACATAGTTGAGCACATGTCCTTGTGGCATGATTGAGCATTCTTTGGATATATACCCAAAATATCCAACAGCACAGACACTGAGAGAAATAATTAATAAATGGGACCTCCTGAAGCTGAAAAGCTTCTGTAAAGCAAAGGACACAGTCAACAAGACAAAACAACAGCCTACAGAATAGGAAAAGATCTTCACTAACCCCACATCAGACAGAGGTCTGATCTCCAAAATATACAAAGAACTCAAGAAATTGATCACCAAAATAACACATTATCCAATGAAAATAATAGAGTACAGACCTAAACAGAGAACTCTCAACAGAGGAATCTAAACTGGCTAAAAGACAACTTAAGGAAATGTTCAACAACCTTAGTCATCAGAGAAATGCAAATCAAAACAACTCTGAGATTCCATCTTACACCTATAAGAATGGCCAAGATCAAAAACACTGATGACAACTTATGCTGGAGAGGTTGTGGGGTAAAGGGAACACTTCTGCATTGCTGGTGGGAGTGCAAGCTGGTACAATCCCTTTGAATGTCAGTGTGGCGATTTCTCAGAAAATTAGGAAACAAACTTCCTCAAGACCCAGTAATACCACTTTTGGGTATATATCCAAAGGATGCAAAGGAAAACTTTAAAGGGGAAGGCAGGAGGAGCAGCAATAGCTAGAGAACATTTTCCAGTGCTAATTTCCAGGTCAGCTGCTGTTATTCAGTAAGTTATAAGTTTTGCCCAGAGAAGCGGCCATGGGGATTCTGAAAGCAGGTGAAAATGAGTAAACAACAGGCGGAAGCTACTTTTGCAGAAACGCTCACTAACGGGACAGCTTGCCTACTTATTCTAGTTTCTTTTTTCAAGATTTTCCATGTCTCAGCAGTGAGCCCATCACTATCTAGCTCAACAAATAGAGATAAATATAAATACACAGTTAACATCCTGACTGTTTACTTTAAGAAATGGTGCATCTCCCAAAGAGGGAGTTAATCTCTGAATCTGGAACATTTCATTCAGGGTGAGTTTATTTGTGCTAGCCCCAAGAAGTACAAAAAGAGGATAGGAAAGCAGCAAGATTCCCAGCCTGAAGCAGGACAGAACAAAGTGGAGGATTTGTCATGTCTGTACACTAGCCTTTGGGATGCTGGAGTCTTCCAAGGCCAGATAATAAGCCCTGAATTTGCTTCATGGTTTCTAGTCTGTTTTTCTCTCTGTCTTGCCATCTTCTCCCCCCCACCCCACCCAGTCTATGACATTACAGTGAAGGTTGATTTATTTGTTGAGGACTACAGAAAATACTCTCTTTGTTCTGAGTTGGTATGCATCAATTTATTTAAATGAGCTTCTCACTGATAGGCAGAATCAATTTGTGAAGCACATCTGATCAGCTTGGTGAAATTACCGAAGAAGTTGCTTCGGGGCCCAGGTGAACTGAAATGAGGACAGACTTTTGCATTTCCCCTCTGCGAGGGGAACCCAAGAGTGTGAAAACCTCTTAGAAACCGCACAGAATTTGTCTGACTGTTCTGCTTTGGGGATGGATAGCTTTGAGGCCATAGATATTATCAGAACCAAGATGCCCTATTTCCCCCATAATTAGGCAGAAGTCTACACCATCTGCCTTCTGCCTCTTCAACCAATTTCCAGTAGGTCAGAGTGAAAATATCCGAATGATTTGTTCCCCTAAGGATAGTGTGCAGGAGCTTACACTTGGTAGAGAGTACTGGGCTCTTAGTGGGCGGAGGGAAGGGAGAGAGTGGACAGAGGAGGGCCACAGTGACAGCTCCAGAGGCTACTGGGCCTTCCAATCTCTCCAGGACAGTCAATGATGGTGGAGCCACATAATGCATTGAACCTAGGATTCTTACATGAGTCTGCAGAACCAAGTTAAGATCCCTCCCTAGAGATACTGACTTTCCGGTCTGCCAGGAACTGTTTGAGTTGTGTGCACCTAATAGATGCACGAGATAGTAGTTACAATTCTCAGTATAGAAAAGCTAAAACAATAATGGTGGTTAATTGCTTTCTGGCTCACTTTGAAATTTTCCAACATTCTTTAGGCATTAAGTGTGCTCTTTTCAATTTTCTCTTAAAGGGTTCTTGTTCCTCCTTTAATAATAAACTCACTAAACAGGGAGGCAATCGCAGCATAATTTCTTTGGATTATCATTAAGAGTTAATATCATACAAATCAGAAAAGAATGCAAATGTATGTTGGCTTCAGTTCCAAACAATAGATTAGATGTAGCTTTTACCCAGGTCAGTACTGTTGTTTTTTTCTCTTTTGTCTAAGTACCAGCAAAAGCTACTCTCTCCATAAAGCTGCTGAGAGATGAGCAACTCAGAAAACATTCATCAATGGCTAATGTACAGTCAAATATAACTCACCTTTTGATTGGGCATGCACATTGTGAATGTATTATGTGTAGAATACTAGGCCTTATGCTTGGGATCCAAAGCCGAGTAAAACACATTATGCATTGTCAAGTAACTCATGATAGAACAGAGGGGCAGTCTTGGAAATGAGTTGTTTTAATGATGTGCTAAGTGAAAAGGTGTAATCGGGGAACCTTAACTCACCCTGGAAATCTGTGAAAGAATTTTGCTGCAGATGACTCCTGACCTGAATCCTTGAGACCCAGCAGGGGTACAGAGAAGACAGGAAGGAAATGGGGACATCCTGTACAGGATGACAACCTGTGAGAACTCCCAGAGCTAGACTATGCCAGCTTCTATGTCTTATATACATACAGCCATAAAGCTCTACCTGGTTTCTTTAGGTTTATCCCATAGATAATAAAATAAAGATTAAAAAGGGCAACTTGTGCTGCCCACATACTCTTTAGAGCACAATCAAACTCCTGGTGGTCAGCCTCTTAAAGAAAACTGAGTCCTTCCTCACCCACACCCCTGCCAAAAGCCATTAACTGTAGAGAGTTGCACTTTGGCATCCTTATCACAATTTTTAAGATGTTTCTTTGATGGCTTTCTGTTTAGGCTGTTCTTTTAGCAGATGGAAGTGGGGATAGGGGTTGTCACTGAAGTGTTCTATGTCCCTGTTTCTCAACCATGATTCTGAAGTCATCCATATCATGGCAAAAGTAGCTTCCTGACCCTTTACAGTCAGTGGGAGCATGGATCATGGACTACATATGGTTTCTGGTGAGAGCACAAACCATGGATATCCATGAATATCCAAATGAAACTCTGGATTCGACTCATCCTAGGGAAATGGACCACAGATACCAAAGTGGCCTCCAGGGGTAGCACAGAAAATAGAGGTCGTTTGAGGGAGTCCAATCCAGAAGACGAACTGTTCTTTATCTTGGCTCGGAACCAGGTCACACCACCCCATTGACCTTACTCAGCAATTACATGTTCCCATGCCACAGACTTTTCCCACACCTGTCCCTGCCATCATGTCTCTAGTTCTGTCTCCCCTGCTCACACGCTGCTCCAGACCTCTTTCCCACCTCTCCATCAAATGCTAGTAGCACTGTAAACTGCAGTTGTCACTATATATAGTCTTAGTTGGGGTTTCTATTGTTATTAAGAGACACCATGACCATGGCAACTCTATCATATAAATGAAAACATTTAATTGAGGGGGCTTGCTTACAGTTTCAGAGGTTCAGTCCATTATTATCATGGAGGGAAACAGGGAGGGCAGCGTGCAGGCAGATGTGGTGCTTGAGCTGAGTCCTACATCTTGACTCAGAGGCAACAGGAAGTTGTCTGACTGTCACACTGAAAGAAGCATGAGAAAAAGAGACCTCAAAGCCTGCCTCAACAGTGACACAGTTCCTTCAACAAGGCCACACCTCCTAATAGTGCCACTCCCTTTGGGGGGCATTTTCTTTCAACCTCCCATGTATGTTTATATTTTTCATGTATATATTTGTATTTTTCATATATATGAAATATATTTATAATTTATATAATATATATAATACATAAATTATTTTCTCCCAGACAGTTTTGTATGCAACTATTCATCCCAATGAATCATTGGTGCGGTTCAATGGTGTAGGAGTCCCTTCTGTTTGTGTGTTGCTTTCATTGGGTAATGAATAAAGAAACTGCCTTGTCCTAGTTGATAGGACAGAACTAGATAGGCGGAGTAGCCAGAACTGAGTGCTGAGAAGAAGGGCAGGGTGGCAGATGCCATGGATCTCCTTCCTGAGATGGACACTGGTTAGAATCTTGCATCGCAATATATAGATTAATAGAAATGGGTTAAATTAAGATGTAAGAATTAGCCAATAAAAAATTGGAGCTAATGGGCCAGGCAGTGTTTAAATGAATACAGTTTCTGTGAGATTATTTCGGGTGTAAGCTAGCCGGGTAGTTGGGACGACAAGCAGCCTGCTCCTCCTGTTACAGTTCAAGGTTTCTGGTTTCTGAAGTGCCATAAATACTGGACTACAGCCGGGCGATGGTGGCGCATGCCTTTAATCCCAGCACTCGGGAGGCAGAGGCAGGAGGATCTCTGTGAGTTCGAGACCAGCCTGGTCTACAGAGCTAGTTCCAGGACAGGCTCCAAAGCCACAGAGAAACCCTGTCTCGAAAAACCAAAACCAAAACCAAAACCAAACCAAAACAAAACAAAAATACTGGACTACAACCAAGACTCATCTCAAATATTTTTCTGTTACCCAGAGTTCATGATGAACTTGCTGCCTGTTAGAACATCCCAGGCAAGTTTTGTGTGAGCTCCTGGCTGCCACACACCTTCCTGCCCTTGATGTCTGCCCCACCCTCCATGCTAACTCGACTCGACATTTGACCTTTGTGATCTTGGGCTTTGGGCAGCACTGCTGCCCCACACTTTCAGTCTCCCAGCAGGGCAAGCAGCACTGGCCTTGGTGGCTCAGTGCCTGGAGGTGGGCCTAGGGCTGGCCCTATTAAGCATTGACCTGTTTCTGCCAGAACTCCAGGGAGCAGCACATGCACATCTCTCTGTGCTTGCAGCCCCACAGCTCATCAGGAATGACTTTTGTGCTGGCAGCTTGCTAGCTGGGACACAGCAGCATTGAGTATAGATAGCTTGGTCGCTCTTTGTCTGTAGCTCTGTTCTGCCATCTCTCCTCCCAATTTCGCGAGTCCATGCTTTAAAAGCATCTTCTCATAAGACTTGCCTGTTTTTAATTCTTAGTTTTTCTGGAGCTGTTTCAGGCCCTCCAGTCTCATTTTCTGCCTCCATGTCACCCCCTAGAGCCTTCACAGGTCTCTCAAACTCTCGGAGTTTCACAGAAAATGCCACCATCTATTTTTCTTTTTCTTTCTTTCTTTCTTTTTTTTTTTTGGAGGGGTGGTTGTCCCAAGAATGAGAGTGCAGACCTTCCAGGACTGACAAGTGAGTGTTCTCAGAGTTAATGATGTGAAATTCCCCCAAAATCAATAAAAGTATTGTTTTCTTACAAAGCCAATTTATATACCTACATCAATGCTTCCTACATGAGGGAGACAGAGAGAGTTTCACCCAAGGCCTGATGTCAAAATTTAATCCCTTATGCTACAGATGTCTCCTTATGCCTTGATGGCCTACCTACAAGGCTTGCACTGATGCAATTATTTTCCCAAAAGAAATTTCATATTATCTGAAAAATATATTCATCTACTTGGCAAATGGTCAGGAAGATCCCAGAAAATGTAAAGCAGAAATACTATGAAGTTACAAGGCCAAAAGGAAATAAACCAATGAGAACATAAAGATTGATTTAGTACTGTGCTTGGTATATGGCCATATCCATGGTCTGCGGTGACCCATTTTATCACCGTAGGGTTCACTTAACCCCACTCTCACCATTTCTCATTCAGACCCAGATTCACAGGACTCTCTTTTCTTCCTCCAGTCACCGACATCCCTAGATGGTCTAGAGGCCTTTGGTGTCTGCGGATCTACAGCAACCTCTCCCTACATCGCCTTCCTGGCCCCTCAGACATCAGATCTCCTGCCCCTTCCGCAGAGAAGCCTTCCCCACACTTCAGTATGAGTGAGTGTCATTACTCTTTCTAACAACTTCTCCATTGTACTTACCACTTTCTGAAATGTCATACTTATAAGTTTATTTGTGTACTGTCTGCCTCCCTCTACCAAGAGGCAAATTCAAAGAAGTGAGGATTTTGTCTTGCTCACTGCTGTGTCCCCAGCTGCTGAACCAGTCCTTAGCCAACTTGTTTGATGGTTATGATAACTCTGCTAAGTAGAATGTGCATATGTTTTGCTTTCAGTTTATTTTCAATGAAACAGAACTTTCACAGCAATATGTTCAAAGTCAAATAATGAATAAATGGAAGTCCTGGGGTTTGAACCCACATCTCCTGTTCTCCCATGACTGCTTCTGTCAGCTAACACACCCAAGCATTGACTTCTGGGTCCTGATTTCCTTTGCTTATGATGCTTATGAGGTGGGCAAGGAAAGGACTGGGTTTTATTGGACTGGGTGTGATGGTCATGCGTGTCAATGGATGCATACGTGACTTTGTGCTTTTGTGTGTGTGGTAAGGATAGGAGGATGCTAAAAGCTCATTATACTGTTTTATAGTTCTTAAAATCATGAAACTGAGTTACTCAGAGTATCTGGAGTAGAGGTCATTTATCCCAAGTGCCTTGCTCAGTGAACACTTACAGATTGAAAGATGACAGGAGAGAAGATGTTTGCTGGAGGTTTTTCCCAGGGCCTTAAGAGTAGCCTCTTTTCTTATTCATCATCACCCTAAACTACTTTTTAACTAAATTAAATGCAAGATTTTGGAGGTAGTTCTCAGTCAGATTTTAATGGAAGCTGGAGGGTCAAGTGTGGGGATGAAAAGAACTAATAGTCAAGAGTCCAAGTGTGTCAATAGTTGTATCAGAATTAAAACGTAGTCAACACCCTTTGTACAATCAGTCTCACTCTGTAATGGGTTCCAACCCTTGCCTATGTTTTTACTAAGTTACATAGACCAGCATCGTAGGTAAGAGGAAAGCTCATAGGGCCAGTAAGAAAATAAAACTATACCAGCCATTTGCAGAAATACTTTAACTTGGGAGTTGGATCATTAGAGGTTTGAGAAGGTCCAGCAGTTAAAATGAGCATGGAACCCCGAAGCCAGACCTACACATGAACTGCCGTAGTAAACCCTGGAGCCTTGGAAGACAAACAAAGAACACAGATGTGATTAGATTCCAGAGCCCTGGAGAAGAGAAGAAAGGGCAGGCAAGTCCCAGAGTTCTGAGAAGAGGGCACTTGGTGGCTCCTGTCAGTGTTTCCAGAACAGTAAGAAAATCCCTGCTAGACCAGAGCTCAGACACTTCTGGAGAGGGTCATATTTGCTGGTACCTCTGAGGGAGTCAGCTTAAAATGGTTCTAAGATGAAAATGCACTCAGTAACCTGAAGAACACCTTCTCTGCTCAGACAATAGAACTGAGGCACTGTGCTTACCCCCTGCTTAGACAGAAGCAGCTCTAGGGAGATTGATCATTTTCTTCTGTCATTGAAAATGACCAGTTGGATTCCCCCCCCCCCCCAGTGCTGAACATCACAAGCTAGGAAAGACAGGTGGCTCCAGGCTCAGGGGAAGAATGCTGGGAGGGCAGAATGCTCAGTCTACTGTGGCCCCTTTCTAAGAAATTGTCTTTATGAAGCCCCGGATATTGGCATCCATCATCCTGTCTATATGAATATATGGAGTTGACCCTTCTCGTCCTTTCACGACACTAGAGTTGGTTATTTATGCCTGCTTATAAATTGCCATTGCTGCTTAGATGAGAATTATAAATCCCCTACTTTGAACTTTAATTGGGGCCAAATAAAAAGAAAAAAATGTTAGGTGTTGTTTTCTTCCATGGTTTGGAGATTTATATAGGGTACTTAGAAGCTGTTTATCTCGACAGGCAGAGATAGTTGCTTAAATGGATTTTCATGCTTAGGGCTTCAAAACATAAGGTCCTCTGAGCCAGCTGTTTGTTTAGTTATACTCATCACACAGAAATTATTGTTTGTGGAAGGAGGGAGGGAAATAGTTTCTGGAAATGCACCTAACACCCCCCCTCCCGGTTTCTCTAGTTTATGCCTACAGAGATGCCCATGGACAGGCAATAGATCTGTGCTTGGAGGAATCCAATGTGTGGTAATTAGTTCACCAGCAGCTTTGGATTTCTCAAAATTAGGAACATTGATTATTTGCTCAAACATAAGCCACTTGCAGATGCTTTAGTCCTTTATTCTGCTTTTCTAAAACAGTTGTAGCTTATTTCCTAAGTCGGGGTTTCCATTCATGGTTTTTTTTTTTTGTTTGTTTTTCTGCTTAACTCTCATCTCGGACGAGAAGACTTTGAAAATTAAAAGCTTCCATGGAGTTTTGGTTAGAACTATTGACGAATTAAATTACAGTGGACAAGATGCAGGTCAAATTGTCAGTCTCATGTGCAATATGTGTTACTTGAAAAATTAAGATAGATTAAAATTCTCAATGATCTGTCTTAAAATCATGCATATGAAGAAATGAAATTCCTTTTCTTGCTACTATTATATGCTATATACTTACTTATTGAAGCAGAACTAGGGTTTCAGATTAATCTGAAATTATTTCCTGGTTACTGTATATACTTTGACTTCTCTTTTATATAGGCAATTTCTCATAACTTATTTAATTCTGCCATATTGGTGTATTTAGGTTGCATGTCTTTTACTGCTGGAAGCAGTGAGCAGCCATGAGTTCCTGCTTTTATGTGTGTGTGCTATTATCTCTGTTAGACATTTTCTGTACAAGAACCCAGTGTTTCATCTTGTTCTGTCTCCCAGCTTCCTCAAGTCTGACTTTCCTTTATTTCTGTGACTTTGATACATTGGAAACTGCATATCTGTTTTGTGTAATATTCTTTACTCCATGTTTCTGTGGCTCTTCCTTGGTGCTAAATCGAAGCTGTGCATCTGGGGTAGTGCCTTCTCTAGGAAAGGCTATGTGCTCCTCTCTGCCTCCCAGGAGGTGGCAAATGATTTTCCTTGTCCCTTTGGTGGAGAGGACATTTTTTTGAAAAGAGAATTAAGCAGTGCAAGCCACCTCCTCATGGTGAAGTTAACTCTGCTTCTCTGTAAAATTTGGATTTGTTGAATGTAGAAATGCTTTGAACATACTCAAAAATCTGTTTCTTCACCAATCCTTCAATCTACCTATTTTTTTTGCTTATGTCAGAATAGAATCCCAGCTTCCTGCATTATTCAGTGTGTTATGTAACCCCTTTGTTACCTTTTTATTTTGCTATTCATAAAGTCCACGTTGTAAAGATTTTGTGGAACCATTACTCTTTTAAAGTTGCTCACACTTTCCTCATGGGGAAAAACTCTAGTATTTGTGAGTATGTTAAAGGTAAATTTTGCTTTTAAAAATATCTGTTGGATCACAGAGATGGCTGAGGGATAAAGGAACTTAATGCTCAAGCTTGGAGACATGAGTTCAACCTTTGGAATTCACATAAAGGTGGAAGAGCAAGCCAACTTCATGGAATTGTCTTCTGGCCTCCACACAAATGACATGGCGTATGACCTCCCCATAACATTATGAAGAAACACACAATAATAATGATGATAAATGGTTTTCTTCTAGTATTTGATATTCTAACTGCACTGCTGGTTTTGTGGGTCAATTTGGCACATGCTCGAGTCATCAGAAAGGAAAGCGCCTCAACTGAGGAAATGCCTCCATGAGATCCAGAGGTCAGGCATTTTCTCAATTAGCAATCAATGGGGAGTGAGGCAGCCCACTTGGTGGTGCTCTCCCTAGGCTGGTGGTACTGGGTTCTATATTAGAGCAGGCTGA
Organism: Neodon shergylaensis; assembly: GCA_025134845.1. Classification (NCBI taxonomy): domain Eukaryota; kingdom Metazoa; phylum Chordata; class Mammalia; order Rodentia; family Cricetidae; genus Neodon; species Neodon shergylaensis. The sequence continues at coordinate 1,774,682 of JABTXL010007882.1, forward strand.
GCAAGCCAGGGGAAACAAACCATTAAGCAGCTTCTTTCCTTTCCACGACTTCTGCATCAGCTCCTGCCTCCAGGTTCCTGCCTTGTTTGAGTTTCTGTCCTGACTTCTTTCAATGGTGGACTATGATGTGGAAGTGTAAGCTGAATAAACTCTTCCCTCCTCAACTTTCTTTTTGGCCATGGTGTTCTATCACAGCAATAGGAACCCTAACTAAGACATTAACCATGTTTTTGCTTCTTAACATTTTATTTATTTTGAAGCATGTCAGAAAAGACTACTTGGACAGTGGTGTTTGGTTAGTGAAGGTGTCAGCCATGCCTGCCTACTAGAACTGTTATTGTTTCATTTAACACTGTTGCCAGGAACTCCTTCCCAAAGTTTTGTTTAATTTATTTTAAAAAGGAACTTGAGTGTTTAAAAGGTTCCTCTAGTGGTTCCATTAAGTATTTTCAGTTGAGAATTTCTAGCTTTGGTCTTGTGTGACTGTCCATAGACGGTCTGTTTGCATTCATCCCAGTGGCTTCTTTTCAGGATCATGAAGAGCAAAATGGCAATGAATGGACTTGGAAATGTGGCTCTGGGAAGCAAAGGTTGAGTCAGTAAGTTGGTATGTGGAACTGCCCCCAATCTTTGTGGCTAAGAATAGCTACCATTTTGCTGATTCTGAATATGGGCCAGCTGGGTGTCTCTTCTCTAGGCTGGGTGGTAAGAGGCTGGGATGGCTGGACTTAGTAGGTTTAGGCAGGCTTATCTCATGTGTCTAGAGCTGGCTGGCTGTTACGTCTGTGCTTGGACTTCCTCTATGTGGTCTTTCATCTTTCTGCAGACCACCTTCCTGTACGTGGTGCAAACATACATGGCTTCTGTAGGTTTGAGTTCTAGAGTAGTTCATTGTTACTTGTATGACATTCTATTTCTACCTGTCTGTTTTATCTAATTCTTCTCATGAGAATACAGATTCTAGATGGGCAGGAAGCTGTTTCCATTTTTTCCTTTCATTAAATCAAGTCTATTTCTTGAAGATTTAGTACACATATGTAATACATTCTGGCTATACTCTCTCAGCCATACTTTCTTATTGTCCTCCACCCTCTGTCAATCTCACTGCTCACAAATCTCCCACTTGCCTTCATGCCATTTTGTTTTATTTTCAACTAGGGACCCACCAAGTTTAAACAGTTTAATTCAGAGGTATGGAGTCCTCCCCACCTTTCACTGAAGCTAATTTAGCAAAACAACAGTAGTAAGTTTCTATCAGAGATCCTAAGATCACACCCGTCATAGACTTTACGTCAGGTTTCCGGTATCAGGCTTACAATTCCTCCTGTAGAGCAGGTCAAGTCCGATCAGAGTCACTGGTTACTCCCACGAGAGTCACAACACTAATGGAAAAGTGGGCACCCTTTGCCTGGCAAGTCAGGATTATAGCGTTCAAAGTCACCCTCTGGGTGTGACGAGTGATGACTCTTCTTCCTCAGCTACACCTTTGGCAGTAGGGAAGAAATTTCCAATTCAGCCACAGTTTGATTTCTCCATGTCTTGCAGCAAAGGTGTGTGCTGTCTTCATCAATATGCTCTTACCATCTAGGCCTTGTGGGCAATGAACAAATTCAAGAGTCTATGTTGCTTGGGGGGATTTGGAATATTTCCTGGAGGACAGATCACAGGTAAATATCTCACACCCAGCACTGGGAATTTCATTTGATCACCTTGGTTTCTAGAATTGTCACAATCTATTCATACAGGGTACCTCCATTCCAACTCTCTTACAGATGTAAATTAACACTTATATGTTAATATATGCAAATTATATATAGTTTATAGAGTAGTGGGTCTCTCTGACTTTTTTATTCTCCCCCACTAGACTGAAAACTCTGCAGGTAGAAAAGCCATCTCTTTGTGGGCATTAGGACATCTTCACACTCGCACACAGGAGATGACTCACAGCAGCCACCAAGTAGTTCCTACAGACTGAACACAATAGTTAACATGTTTATCTTAATGGGATTATGCTGAACCGTTACACCTGACTCTCTATGACCTAATCCCTAAGTCTGACGGAGGGGGTGGATTTAATGGACAACATATTTGAAGTTTCTTCTTAGATCCTAATCTCAGAAACACCTATTATAGCTGTTATAGCTAGGTGATGGGGCTGGTTGGAGATGTGCCTAATATCTGATTAATGAAAGAATGGCCCTGTGGAGGCTTTTGACAGGGTGGTACTCTAGAGGGTTAACCTTCACAGCCAGGCCTACACAGTGCTTGCTTCTTGTGCTACATCCCAGGGGACTGTTTTTTTTTCCAGTCTTGGTGATTTTCTGCCTGACAATATTGCAGAGTAGCTCAAGTCTTGGCAAACTCATCATCCAGGGAGACAATGTCATCTGTTAACACCCCAGGAGCAATTAGATTTACTTAACAAAAACAGAATGGTGTTTATAAAGTAGCTTGAAAGAGTTCACGGGGTACATCAAAATTGATTTTAAACTAGGTCAGCTCTGTTCCGTACCTAGTCCAATGGTGATGTATAGGCAAGCAAATTCAGTTACATCGTGGTTTTGCTTGGGGGTGGGGGGAGCTACTGAATCAATGCTTGTCTTTGGAAAACTTTAAGAATGAGATCTCAAGCAACTCTCCCAGCCAGTGTCCTGGACTCCAGGGTAGAAAGGAAGTGTCACATTTATCTTCGTCCCTTCCAGTGTTCTCTTTCTACGATGCTTTCTTTCTGAAGCTGTGCAGTAAACGTGGAGCTCTGGAGTCAACAGATTCTGTCATTAAACCAGCTGCATGGTCTTCTGTGGGTCTCTGTTTCATTATCTGGAAGATATCAATCTCAAAAATAGTGGGTACCATATAATATTGGGTTAGAGTTAATTAATGGAGGATTAACATAGCTGATCTATAAAGATCATATCATCAGTGCACATTGCAGTGACTGGCATGACTTCACTCTATTATACTTGAGAAGGTAGCACAGCTCCTTTCTCCTGGCTAGACTTTCCTTGGGGATTCCCTCCAGAAGTTATATTCAGATTTTGAAGCTATTAGACATTCAATTCATGCGAGCATTTGCCATTTAAGATGTGGCTGAGAGTCAGGTTTATTTCCAGAATTCTAACTCTTCCTGTTCCCCCTGTCGGTTTTCACCAAAATGAAAATTTAATGCCTGGGAAAAACAGTCTGTTGTTTTATATTGATCTTGAGGGATGGCTTGTTTCCATTTTGGAGAGCGTTGATGTTCAGGCCCGACATCCCTGGGAAGCACAGGGAATGTAGCAACAACCCTGCAGGCAAATCGGGGATGGCTCTGAAGATAGATTTTATTTCTCTTCGCTCTTCTGCCAACTTGTTGAGATCTGACAGAGACCCTCTGTTTTCCCAGTGGGATGTTTGGGGGAAAACAACCATCTTGTTTAGCTTCTCTCTTCCAGAAAGAAGGATGGAGGAAGGAGTAGGACCCGAGCTGTGCCCAATGTGAAGTGCTTTATGTTTCTGCCTGGACTCAAGGAAGAGGCTGGGCAGAGACTGCATGGCTGAATTCATTCTGCCAATGTCTGAGGCTAAATAGGTGGAATTTGTCTTGACTTTGACAGACATGGCATCTACATTCTTTCATTAATTCAACAATCTCATTGGCAGTCACTTGTGTCAGCCACTCTTCTAAGTACTGGAAAATACCACAAGTAGACAGTTTTACAGTTGCTGCAGAAACCAGCAAAGTCTAATCTCCATCCCTCATCCAGAAAACGTCTCTTTGCAACAGATGAAAACCACAACCAATTGAAATGCAGAGTCGTGGAGCCCAGGTCCCACGGTTACATCTCTAATATAAACTCCTGTACCTACCAAGTAGAGACCATTGCAGAAGAGGGGACAGAGGATTGGAAGAGCCAGAGAGGATGGGGAAGTTTGTGTGAGGTTGTGTCCTCTAGGAATATCAGAAGCTACACCTATAAAGTATCGTCAAAATGACTACTTAAACATGAGCAAAACATGGTCAACCCAATAGACATGTTCGCATGGATGGGGGAAAGCTCACGAGTCCTCAACCCTACAAAAGAACCACAGGCAACTAAGGAATGCTGAGAGCAGAGAAATAGTCTTCTCCTACAGAGAAAACACCAACTGGATATCTAATACCAAGTCCTGAAAACAAATACATACTAGTAGCGTTATGTAGACTAAACAGGTTGTATTTATGTGCTTAGATATGCCCCCCTATACCTCCCCCCACATTCGTGTGTGTGTGTGTGTGGTCATGGGTAGACATGCTATTTTGGGAGGTTGTGGACCCTTCAAGATCTGTGATGGAGTTAGACCAGGAGGTAACTAGAGGCAGGTCTAGAAATGTTATCAATCTGCTTCTGGTTTCTGTCTACATCTTCCCAGTCATGATTGATTATACTCCCTACACTGAGCCGTGGCAAACTCCTCCCTTAAGCTGCTTTTGTTAGCTATTTTGTCAGGGGAACCAGAAAAGTAATTAGCACATGTATTAATTGAATAAGAAAAGACAAACATGGTTTCATCTTTCACAGAACAGGAAACACTAATAAAGAGAGGCTAACTGCAGAGTCTAATGGGTCCTTTTAGAGGGATTTGCTGGGCAAATCTTTTTAAAAGATTTTCAGGGGCCAGAAGGCTACTTCTGTGTATGGTAGTCATAGTAAGGCTTTATCCTAGGCTGCCTCATGAAGAATCTATCACATGCAAACTAAACTTCTGCAAGAAGCGTGCATCAGCAACCTAACCAAAGTCCTATATGTAATTCAATATCATGTAGCTGAAAATCTCTAATTGGGAAAATTTCTCTTTTTTGCATAAGTTCTCTGCCACTGGTTTGTCCAGCTGCAGAAGGAGTGTGTATGAGAAGCATTGCTGTTGCCTCATGAGGGTTCCCCTATTTTAAAATGGGTCAGGTATCGTGAGGGCAAATAAAAATTGAACATGAGAGATGGTTTTCTTTCCTCTGCTTTTGAACATTCATTTACATTTAAAAACTGTAGTGATGTTCATAAGGTTCAAATTCTATTATCCACCTAAGTGTCCATTGACAGATAAGTGGATAAACAAAATGCACAGTGGAAGACTGCTTAGCTTTGACTAAGGAGATTACGTTCTTTGTGAAAACAGGAACGGGAAACTGGGGGACACTATCTTGAGTAAAATAGTTCAGACATAGAAAAATGAAGGTCACAAGATTCCCTTTATATGAGAAATCTTTAAACACTGACCCCGAGAGGCTGTCAGTAGACTGCTAACTTCCGCGGTACTAGGGTGGAATGGGGCAGTGGAACAATGCTGGTCATGGGATGCTGCAAAAACACAGCCAGGTAAAATCTCAGTACAGGGACCACTGTACACGATGATGACCATAGTTAATGCGCCGTACTCTTGCAATTGGAAAGGGAGTAGATTTTAAGTGTTCTTAGGCAAAAATAAATACGAGAGGTAACACATATGTTAATTCACTCATTTTATTCATCCCATAAGGTACACATATTTCCAAACATCATGTTTTATGAATAAAAATACACATACAATGTTTGCTTGCTGACTAAAAGCAAAACAAGACAAAACAAACCTAAAAAAACCATGTAATTGTGAATTCTTTCTCTGCCCTCTGAGATGTAAAGCCTTTAAAAAGCCTCTTGCTTGTTTTGTAACCTAGTAATGGCTTCCAGTGCAGTGTGGGGTGTGCAGGCTTTGAAGATTGAATATTCATGCTTAATCGTTTATGTAAACATCAGGGAGCTAAGCAGTTTCTGTGGGAGTGGTTGGAGCCCAACCTAAGTGTTTACTATAACTTTATCAGGTGCCATGCACCACAATGCAAAACTACTGCAGGTTACTCCCCCCAAATGACTACTGAATTTATGAAAATGGTGTGCGACAAAGCAAACACTCAGGTCCCAGAGGATGGGATTTCTTCCTGTCTGCAGTTGCAGGCTGCTGGGATATAAAACATATTGTTTTAATGACACCACAGTAATAACGATGCATTTTCTCTGATGCCATTGTGGAGAGATTTTTCTTATTGGAATAGGAAATATTGAAATAATTCTATTTTCAATAATAGCAAAGGTACTTTCTTATGGGAACTTATCCAAGTAGAATATGGAAATACACCTCTTTACCAGAAACCGTTTTTTTATTTTCTGAAAGTTTGACTCTGACTCTTGAGGGTTTGTTTTTGTTTTATTTTGAATCTGGCTTTCACATAAAACCTTCCATGGAACCACTGTCGAGCAAGGCTCTGAATGAAGATGTATCCTCAGGAGTAGAGACCATGAATTCTTCTCCTGAATCCTATGGGCGCCTCAGGCTCACTCTGCATCTGCCCAGCTGATTCAAAGTCACTTTGGAGACTCTGTCAGCTACAGTGTGAGGGAGGACACCACCCTCAAGATGACCTCTTTGCCTTCCTTTCTGCATTTCCATTCTACTCCACTTTCATTTAATTTCTCACTTAAACTGGGCATTAGGGTCAAGACCACATTTTGTGTGACTTTGGCAGCTTACAGAAGCATTCCCTCTGGTTCCATTGTTAAGGCTTATCCTGACTTCTTAAATAGGCTTTTATTATTCTTCCCATTCTACAGAGTTGGAGATAATAATCATGTATACATCTATCCTGCTGTACCCCACATGCTGGATTCTTGTGCTAGGTTCATGTCATCATACCTTGCCATTGCTCTATGCCTTCCTTGAGGTTGGGGTCAAACTGTCTGTGCTTAAGGTGCATATTTGCCTGGCACAGTGCTGCAGACACATTAAACATCACAGAATGAGTGGATGGAGTGGATGAATTTCTGTAGTCAGTGTCATGCAGTGGTGTGTGTGTGTGTGTGTGTGTGTGTGGAGAGAGAGAGAGAGAGAGAGAGAGAGAGAGAGAGAGAGAGAGAGAG
>JABTXL010007882.1:1781602-1824873 GCA_025134845.1 Neodon shergylaensis
AGAGAGAGAGAGAGAGAGAGAGAGAGAGAGAGAGAGAGAGAGAGAGAAGCTGTCTGTTGAAGCCCTTATGCTTTTGACGGTCAGTGCTGCTGCTGGAGCATGGACTAATAGAGGCATACAGGGAGCACTGAGAGGGAAAGAACCCATCTTTCTTGTATAAGCTAAAGCTTCCAATACATCATGCATTTCTATGTTTTGTGTTTGCTCTATTACTTAGAGTGAATGAATCCCCTGCTCTGTAGAAGTAAAGGATGGTGCAGGGAATGCTACGTTTAATTTATCCCGCCAGCCTTCAGGGATCCCAGAAGTCACAGGTGCCATTGCCAATATTTAATCCCCTTCAAATCAGGGTGGCTGCCATCTACAAATGAGACAGCTCGGTACACACATTTTTCTCAGTGTTAGTGCTGTGGCAGTTTAAAAGACCAATCTTGTTCCGGGAAAGATGCACTGTCCTAATAAAAAGGATCTCGATCGATGTGGCTTTCCGGGTAGATGATGTTGGCTGCTCTGAAGGTGCAGCTTTATGCCAGGCTTTCTCTGGGGTGAGCGAGTTATGTTTCATGTATGCCCAATAGGTCTGGTTTGAATCCTGGGTCTCCCACCCATCATCTGCATGGCAATGGTGATGGATCTAACCTTGCTACTTCCAGTCTCCCTGTGTGTCAATCCAGGGTGTCTCTGTCGTATGATTACTGAGAGGGTGAGTTGGGTAGGGCATGTGCATCTTGTGCAGTGTAACCTTGATATAAAATTTTGTGATATTGACTCTAAGTCTGAATTATGGTGCATCTATATCTGTGCGGGGGTGGGGTTAAGTGAGCAGCCTACTATGAACAAGACATTCCCTTTCCAATCTGTTCTTCTGAAGAGCAAAATCAGTTCTGGAGAGATGAGTCCAGCCTTAAGAAAGCCCCTCTACCTCACACTGAGCATTCTGGTAGGGACAACGGGCTTTAAACATGTGTCCCCATGCAACACACTCTAAATCTGAGAGCCTTCCCTTATCCTGAGGACAGGCATTCTGTGATTCTACAGATTTCTCATAATGTTAGGACCTTCTGGGAGGGGAGTCTCTTCTCATTTGTAGTCCCCCAAAAGGTCTTCTTGGCAAGAGGAAAGTTTTGTAGTGGAAAAAGCCATGTAGGTCCAGGGTTTAAGAAAATGTCCTAAATTCTGTTCCTGCCACTTCTTCCCAGGGTGAGCAATGAAGTGTTTATCCATCCTTGGACATCTGCAAGGCCTTTCTTCACAGCTCACCAGAGCCTGGAAGGACCACCAGAGTGTCTTTAATTCTGAACTGTAAAGTCACATTTTGTTAGCATATTGTTAACAGGAATTAACACACACTTGTAAATAGTATTACTCAGTTAGCATGTACACGCTGTTAGTGATTTGTTTGCTCCTAGCTATTTCCTTCCCCTGCCCAGTCCTGAGACTGCTGTAGGAGTACAAGGCTGATACCAGCAGAAACCACCTTGACTTAGTGTTTTAAGAAGTAGCTGAGAAAGTTTGGAAGGAGGACTAGAAGACCAAATTTAAGTTGCCTATCTAATAGGATATGTCAAAGACGTTGTTGGAGAACCAAGTCTGGTCTTCTGCATACATTCTGTACCCAAGATTCTTCACCTGGCACAATGCTCATCCAGCGAACAGTCTGTCTTCATAGCCATAGCTCAGGTTTTCCAGACTGAGATATACAGAGGCAAAGGTATACCAGATTCATCTGGATCTGATCTACAAGAAAAATAGTAGTCTCCCTGCATGGTACTTAACACAATGCTTAGCCAACTTCACACTGTACAAGTTCTACCATAGTATTCAGAGAGTGTACCTGGGATTGGAACTCATTAATAAGGCACCTGTCTCCAGGGCTTATACTTTACCTATTTATCAGATAGATTTGATTTTGATCTTATTTCCTTGTAGAAAAGAAGTTTTTTTTTTAATTTCTGGAAAGATTATAAACAGCTAAACTGATCCCAAGGAACCAAAAAAAAAAAAAAAAAAGAAGTGTCTTTATCCAGACACCCACAGTGCAAGAGCAAGAATGACAACAAGAGTGGAACAGACACTGCCAGTTTCCGCAAGTCTCAGAAACACGCTGACCACCTGACCCGAGGGTCAAGAGTGAGCTCCAGAGCTATCGCCTCTGTTCTCACCTTCTTCTCACTGAGTAAGCTACGGGCTAGAGAGGAACTAGGAGCCGGATGCCATCTTCTCAGATTGCCAGCTTGCTCTGAATAAATCAGAGTCTTAAAAGATTGATTTCCCGTCTCTTCCCACTCATGTCCATAAGTGACAAGTAGCAATGGCTTCCAATATTCTGGTCACACACTTTGGATCTCTTGTGGTTCATTCCTATATCCTAGAAAAGACTGACCTATAGGGGGCCCAAGAAAAACACCTGGAGTTTGGCCCTCCTCCTACACAACTTCAGTATCCCCATTGGGCATCCGCCTTTTGGCTTCCATCCACAGATGGTAGACACCACAATAAGTATTGCAAACACCATGTCACATAGACGCTCAGGAGCAGAGTTACCAAATAGTCTCTGCTATTGTAGCCATTGTGCACATGAGGGTATCCCTGCTTTCACCCTTGGCCAGAGAAGCTTCTCTTTTCAGTGGGGGACAATAAATTCAGAGACTCATAACTGGGGGAAGCAATGAGAATGGATGACTGCTGAGTCTTTAGCCCCAAATGAGACATCGATATCTTACCCCCCAAGGCTCAGGAACCATTTTGGAAGATGGGACAGAAAATGTGTAAGAAGAACAGAATGTAGAATAGCACTGTGAAATACTGTCTTCTGGATACGCTATGGCCATTGCAAACATGAACATGCTGCAATCCTGGATACCTGCAAAAGAGCTGCATGAATAAAGACATGGAAGTAGGATAATAGCTTGGAAGAAGAAAAGAGCCAAAGGGAATGGGAAGGAGATGAGAGGATAATGGGGGGATGTTGAACATGATCATATCAATCGTATGCGTATATGAATGATGACAAAATGGAGACTCAGGGAGGTGAGGTGACTTTCCCAAGGTCACTTAACTCATGAGAACTGGAATAGAAATTCAGAACTAGGAAATCTGACGTGTTTGGCTATAACAAACATTCTCATTTTCCTTTATTAATTTTCAAGATCTAATTCAAAGCAAGTCAGAAGTGTCTCCTGGCATGAATCCTCTTTTGTGTCCTAAATCCAAAGGTGCACATATCTTCATAACCACATCTAAATATTTGCAGATATTACTTTTTAGTACAAATGTTTAGGTGTTTCTATTCAGGACAAAATGTGCTGAGTGTTGATGGATGCACTCAGGAGTGCAGAGAATTTGCAGGCCCTGTTTTATCTTTTTCTTATTCATAGGAGAGCAGGTTTTGCTCAGGGAACATAGGAGAAAACCCATGCACCTCCCAGACTCTGATTCTTATTACAGCACAGTGCATCCCAGCTGTCCCGTCTACCTCAGTGAACTTCTCATTAGTTAACAAGGTTAAGTCCATGAAAATAACTTATAAACTAGTCTGTCCTTCACAGAGAATATGGGTAAAAGGTAATGGATAGGATAAAGAAGGCCCTTGTTCTCAAATGAGAGAATCAGGTAGCTAAACAATCCCATGAATTGTCAGTGATGGTTATGTCAATGCCTTGAAAAGAGAGAAGAATGAATAGCGTATGTAAGAAAATTGTTTTCTTTCACAGGACCATATGACCACTAAGCATCATCCAGGCTAATGGTATTAAAGATGGGACCAGGTAGTGTTATGTCTGTGTCTTTCTTCTTCTTTCCCTCAAGATACCAGTATTGTCTTACATTACTAAGTCTATCAGGGTGTTGTTGACATATTGAATGCTCAAGAGACATCGGCACAACCTATCTGCTTTAGATAAATGTGTACATCAGTTGTTATGTCTAATCCCTCATTTGATCATCATGTCTCACCTACAAGAGTGGATGGACTGAGAGGATAGTGGGCCAACTGGCTTCTCAGACAAGCTGACATTCCAGTGGATTGGTAGTTTGGGGGCAAAGAGCTGAGCTTATGGATAATGAAATGTGAATGCGCGCCATAGGGCATGATGAAGATTTAATACATTTCAAAATCTGCAGCAGAGTCTTGGCGCATACCAAGAGCTCAACAGTTGAAACTGTGACACCAGACACAGTTCATATAATTCTGTGGTAGTGTGACAGAGGCATCCCAGATTCACTTCAAGAGAATTTCACCCACTTTGTCTCCCTCGTTAAATTTTCATTGATTTCATTCTACTATGGTGAGTACACTTAACGTGAGTGTCCTTTTTGACTATCTTCTACAAAGGTTAATGGGTTGAAAGTCAAAAAGAAAGTAATAGATTCCGGATCTCTTCTATCTCAGCAAAAATGTGTGTATTTATATCCTCAAGATTTCAGATGTGTCTAGTTCCTGGCTCCATTCCTTCAGGCATGGGCACGCATGGGGAGAGCCTGTCCAGTGACAGTAGCTAAGGAGGTATTCCTGGGTACCCCTCCTATTTTATAACTCTTTCCATAGCCATGGTGGAAGAAGCCTGGAGCCGTGTAGTTAGAGTACTCCAGGCCGTGGTGAGCTCGCTGGAGGTCTTCTCTGCTGTTGCTTTCTTAACATTGGAGAAACAGCATGGGCCTTTAACATGAACACACCAGGCTTCTCTTAACCCTGACTTTTTCTCTGATCCACCCAGTGGGGTACTTTGTCCCAACTTGTGAGTCATGGTGGTGTAGTAGGAAGGAAATGTTTCAACCATTTGCCATTCTCTGAGAGAGAAAGGCTTGGTAAACATCAACCATGCTGTGTGTCTTGTGGTCCAAAGAAACAAAGGTAGACATGTTTCTTCCCAGAGCAAGAGACAAAACCTAGCATGGACTGAGGAGAAAGATGAAAAATGCCTGTTATTTTCTGCAGGCTGGAGAATGATGTATGTTCTTGGTGGTAACCTACTAACTCGGAATTAGTCATTCGACACCACATTCTCTCTCGCTGCTAGAAGTGCTTCATTTTAAAAATATTAGGACTTTCCCCCTCTCACTTAACCATAGGAACATTAAATGCACAACTTTATCAAAATGACATAAGATATATGTTTCTGCCAACAGCAACAGGAGAGGATTAACAATTCAAACGGGAGTGGGGAGTTTCTCTCACAAGATGAGGGGAAGGAAGTTTGATTAGGGACCCTGCAACACCTCACCTGAAGCATACATACTCTTACACATTCAGCACTCCCTGAGGTCCCGAGGGAGAAAAGTTTCAGTTGTATTTCATTCCTTTTCTCTGAGGCCAGAGCTACTGGGACACATCTATAGTGTATGACCATATACAGATAACTCAAAACATAATGGTCACTTGCTTAACATCTGGCGCCTGGACTTGGTCATGACTCATACCTCTCACCATTATGAAACCTGACATTTAATCCAAAAAACCGACATTGCACAAAATCTGGGGAAAAGGAGCGACGTGTCATAAAAAAGTGGTGCCCCAGAGAAGAAAGTTGGAGGAGACAAAAGCTCTCTGTGAGATCACTTTTGCCATGTATTAGGTAGAATTCTACAGATGGCGCCTAAAAATGCTCTCCTATAACATTTAGTTGAGAAAAGGAGGTATTCCTATTATAATTCTACTGGAAATTTTGGGAAGGGAATTAAGATTCTTGGTGTATCAAAAAATGGTACCTCACAACTATATTCCCAACACTTTGGAAGTCAGAGGCAGGATGATAGTAAATTCAGGGCTAGCCTGGATGACAGGTAAGTTTGAGGAGAACCTGGGCAATTTAGGGCAAACCTATCTCAATGTAAAACTTAATAAAAGGGCAGAAAATATAGCTCTTTGCTAGTTTGACTAGCATATACAAGGCCCTAAGTTCAACCCTAGTACCACTTCAGTGAGGGGGGAGAAGAAAATTATACATAAAAGAGCTTCTAATTGGGTAAGAATCTTTTTATTGAACAGGATACAGGATGGTCTCTTGGGTTCTTAAAATTCTCTTTTTTGTTATGAAATTTGTGAGCATTAATTTATTTTCCATTATCTTTCTGTTGTCTACTACCTTATAAATTCAAGTGCACTTGACAGTGGTTTTCCTAAACCCAGTCTGATGAATTTCTTGTTTTAATCATTCTAGAATGTAGAGATGACAGCCTAGTCACCTACACTGAGAAAACTCACAGGGAGGGTCCTACAGCATGCACTCTATAGTGAGTAAAGGACTTCCGCCTAGAAAAAAAATGAACTTGGCCCTGTAAGAGAATGGGCTGCGAGAGTGAAGGATAATTCTCTGTACCACCTGGTGATGACTAAGATCAGCATCCACTTCCCAGACCCAATGGCTTGTCACCACCCTGCTGCTCAGCAGACCCAGGCAGGCTGTCTCAAGAAGGCATCACACTTTTCTGCCCATCCTTCTCACTATTGTGCCATTTGTTTTGTAGTCTTAATTTTAGCCATTTTCTAGGCTGATCTTATTTGCCTGTGTACTTGGTTATCACTTGAGTCTTCTCACTCGGATGAAGACATTATTCATAGCTGATTCAACACCTAGAATTAGCTCGATGCACACAGAACACAGTGAACATACTCTGAATTAAAGACCATAGTCAGAGCCTTTTGGATTCCACCATACAAACATTGATTTAGAGGGAAATAGGTAGCTTTTGACCTAATCTGGCTTCCCTAAAAAACAGTGCATGGAAAATGTGCTGTGCTGAAGGCTTGTTTCGGAACACAGTCCCAAAAGCTAGGCAAGAGAGGTGGCCATGGGAGTCAGAGAAGGTGAGGCGGGCATTGGGAAGCCATGTTACTATATTTCCCACTGCTAAAATCAACGGGGGAGAGATTGTGAGGGCATTTGCAATGATCTGGATACAAGAGGAGGAAGAGGCTCTTGTGAAACATCAGGAGCTGTAACTACTCTTTGTTCAAAGGCTTCCCCATGGAAAACTTACCCTTCTGTGGCTTTGGATTGCACCTCAGGAGTACACACAGGCCGCCTAAGGGATCCTGGGAAGTAGAAGATGGACAAGTTTGTCACAGGTGAAGCATTGATAAGTGACACTCTCTGAAGCCAGTTGGAGCCAAAACCATAGTTAGAGGTAAGTTTAGATCACTTTATATATTTATATATACACAGGATAAATTTAGATATATATTTACACAGGTTGCATCCAATGACCTTTAAAACTCTGCTCCCTTTTGAAATGAATCGGTTTGTTTAAATTCAATTTTAATCTCATCTTCACCGTTTCACTCTTAGGCAGCTTGGTGGGTTTAGGCACGAGGTGTGTTTCAGGCTCCTTTCCTAATTCACTCTCTGGCCACCCCACTGGCGATGCTGAATCAGCTTTGCTGTTTTGGCTCCCTTAGGACAGGGAAACTCAGTTTCCTCTTTATTGTTCACTCTGTTGAATGGCAGGCATAATTCACAGCTCTGGACATGCTGTTTCTTGGCAACTGTCATAGATACCTGGATCCACAAGCAACACTCCCAAAGGTTTCCATAGAAGTGCAGGGCAGTTCTCTCCCCTTTCCTATCTCTCCTGGGGTTTCTGCTGAATTTTGTAGCTGTCTTGCATCAGAGAAGAATAATGCATTTTACAGAGGAGTTTGCAGGAAATTGCCAACACAGGTGTAGATTCCACAGTCAGGAGGAGAATGACAAGGACACAAGATACAATGCGTTTTGACATCGAAGTTTGCTAAGTAAAGATTTTTGCCCCTGTTTTCCCCTACCTAAATACATGATAAATGGAATAACTTATTTCTCTTGTCCCATGGTGGACAATACTATCATCATTCCTTGACAGCTAGCAACATGCCATTTCTTGTTATGTGTGTTGCGTCAACTAAGCTTCCCTAAGACATTCTCCTGAGTCTCAGATTTTTATTTTCAGGTTTTTTTCCCCCTGGCATCACTAATTCTATTTGGAATGTCTCTACTCATCTGGGGGCCTTAGGAACATGTGAGAGGAAAATGATGTTTGATGGATCTTAGGAAGCCTGTGGGCCTGAGATCCAATAACATCCCCTGGTTTCCACTCAGCAGCCATGATTGTAGCCTTCCATTCAGAACAGGGTCTGGCCCGTTTGTCTGAGGAGTCTCAGGGCTTACTACTAAGTGTAGGTTTGTTTGTTTGTTTTGTTTGTTTTGTTTTGTTTTTCAAGACAGGGTTTCTCTGTGGCTTTGGAGCCTGTTCTGGAACTAGCTCTGTAGACCAGGCTGGTCTCGAACTCACAGAGATCCACCTGCCTCTGCCTCCCGAGTGCTGGAATTAAAGGCGTGTGCCACCATCGCCCGGCACTACTAAGTGTTAAAGTCAACAGCGAACTGCAGTCCCAATGGTTTCCAAGTGCCATAAATAGAGTGACCAGACATTTTTGTGTATATATATATCCCTTCATTTCCAACCTATATCTCCTTATAGTGCCTTACATCTCAGTATCAGTCATCTTGAACTCCGATCCTTAGATGGACAACTTAGATTTCCTCGGACTCTGCATTTCTTTGCATATGAGCCTTTTCTTCACCTTCTCTATGCCCGGGAGATTCATCTTTGTGCCCTCCATCTATTATTGAATATCTGATGTGATTTCTCCTCTTCTATCTTATTTTTATAACGTTCATTCTTTCTTGGTTTTAGTTAGAGTGTTAAAGAGTTTTATATATAAAACATATTTTAATATTTACTTGGAAATTAGTATGAAATTCAGCCTTTTATTCTTATTAGCTACGATTTAAGTAATGAAAAGATTGGCCTTAATTTAGTTCTGGGTTCGTGAATCTTAGCTGTAAAAAGCCAGTTTGTAAATATTTAAAGATTTATAGATTTAATATTGTCTCATTTTCTTTTTTTTTCTATTTCTTCTAAAATGTGGACAGTGGTTGTGGTGGTTTGAATGAGAATGACCCCATAGGCTCATTTGAATGTTTGGTCTCCAATTAGTAGAACTAGTTGGAAAAGATTAGGAGATATGGCCTTACTGGAAGAAGTATGTCACTGAGGATGGGCTTTCAGGTTTCAGAAAGCCAGGCCATGCTCAGTTATCCCTTTTTCTTTTCCTCATGGTGTTGCATCAACTCTCAGCTACTTCCTCAGCACCATGTCTGGGTGGCTGCTGCCATGCTCCTTGCCCCATGATGTCACAGACTCACCCTCTGAAACTGAAAACAATCCTTCAATTGCAATGAGATGTTTTCTTTTATGAATTTCCTTCGTCTAGGTATTTTATTACAGCAATAGAAAAGTAACTAATACAGTGGTCTTACTGTAGTGTGCTGCATTTAGAACCCCTAGTTATTAGTATATTAGATAATACGATATTAAAACTGTGTTAAGACTCTCACAAGGCTTAGAAGGAAAAACAGCTCTGCTGAGAAGTTAATCTGCATTTTTCAAGCTCAATTATTGTTTTTAATCTGATAACATCCCACATTAGCCCTGGGGATTGCCATTCATACTGTAGAATTGTAGCAAATATGTTTGGATGTCAATGCCAGAAGACAGCTTCATGACTAACTGGGCAGAGAAGATGAGAGCCAGATTCTGAGATGACTAACCGGCTGAGCTTGGATGCAAGTCTAAGCTCAAGGACACCCATCCCTGGGCTCTTTTCCATCTTATTCCAGGCTCTCTGAAATAGTATAGATGCGCTTACTCTGTTTAGTAGCTGTTTAATGTGTAGCCCCAGATATCTTTAGCAAATACAATTCATACAATGTTGCTTCTTTTCACCTTGGTCTCTGTGCAATGCACCTAACCTAGGATAGGCTGTTCTCTTTCCACATGGACGTGCTCATTGAGCCCTACCAAATTACCTTTCCTTGGAGAATGAAATTGGATAGACAATTGAAATGCAAAAATGTCCAAATGACTACTTATGGTACTGGCCTTTCTGCAACTGTATACCTGCTTTATCATGCTGTGACTTCATAAGTGATATCACCATTCTTAAAATCAGGCCACCATCTGACTACATGATGGATTACAAACCAGGTTCTCATCTCCCACATGTTAATCTAACGTATTTGTAGAAATCAAAAGGCTGAAGTCATTTTTGGTGAAATGTACAGCACTTCTTCAAATAGTGGAAGAAGGTAAAATAAGAGAAGGCATAGAGCAAGATATGCCTCCAGTTTATGCATGTGAACTTTATTTAATACAGAAGTGATGTGATTGGGGAGAAGATTTAGATTATGTCATTAGAAACCATGAATTCATACCATTAATTCCAAAATCTTGTTAGGGAATATGTAAATTGTTTCTTTGAAAGAACATTTCTGTATTTTTTTGTTCACGGACTTTGTTACTTCACTGCTTAAAGAACATGAAGCTTTTTTCTTGAATGACAGGACACCTGTTTCGGTTCATTATGCTAAGGCTGATTGCTATCACAGCACAAATCGTGGCTCTCTTCTTAGTCTCGCATTTTCTGCATTCAGTTCTTTTGCTTATTTCAATGTTTATGCCACCTTGCATTAGACCTGTGTTCATCTTGTTCCTTATTGAAGAACCACACCTCCCTGCTGTCTCCTGGTGAACTCCTCCCATTTTTTGTACCTCAGCTGAGACAGAACTTCTAGGAAGAATCTGGAGTGATCCTAATCTTCCAGGCCAGGATAGGGGTCTTTCCCAGGGGCTTCTAGTCTCACTCACTCTTACTGTAAATATGTACTATAGAGTATACTCCCATTATATATGTTATTTATACACACACACACACACACACACACACGATACTGTTCTGCGTGTTTTCATAACTGAGAGGGCTTTTTCAATTTTGAGTTTCCATGTTAATAGCCTGGCACTTACCTAACAGATACTAATATATATTTGATGTGTATTTAAATAACTAACATTTTCTTATATTCAGTTCCCAAGGAACCATTCTTACTTTCTTATTTAGGGTGTGAGTCTTTGCAGTGGAAATGAACACTTGGGTCTCATGCCATCCCAATATCTCTAGACTGCTGAAAATTTGTATTTTAGAAACTAAGTGAGCAACTAAGTTTTGTTCCCATTTTTTCTGTCATTTTGTTCAAATGTAGACTTGCTGCCAAGGGAGATTTTTAGAAAAACTCCCACGTTTTAATTTCAATTCATTGCGACTGCACAAGCTGTATACTGTACTTTATGTTAAATAGAGTTGTTGCCACTTCTTTGGAAGGAAGATGTTCCCCACATGCAAAGCAGTCAAGATTGGAGAATTTATGTTTGAATGCATCACTTCATTCCTTTAGCAGATCTCTCTGAGGAGCAGTGCTACCTTAGGCATTAACTGGTATTGACATTTGCACTAACATAGGGACTACAGTGCAGGTGTGTTCATGGTGTCACTGTCAGACAATGAGTTGTCTCATCACCCACTCTAAATACATGGCTATAGTTAAACTGCACCATTCTCAGCTCCTTGAAGATCAACTGATCATATTTCTTGTTCTGGCATCTTCTGTAACACCTACAATGTCTGATCAGTCAATCAATAAATAGTTATCAAGGGCAAATTTGCCTGGATCTCTGCTACAAACAGTAAGGGAAACATGCCAGTCGTGTGTGTGTGTGTGTATTGAATATATATGTGCAATTTTGTTACCAATACTGGGGAATAGAGTTCACAACAGAAAGGAAACACAGTTAGAGTACTACCTTCACCCTGTCTGACATCCAACTCCTTGATCTAGGGGTCCTGTTGTAATGTTGCTCTCATCCTGTGTTTAATAGCTCACACTATCTCTTCTGAATTTTACTAACTATTTAGAACTTTACTTATGTGTATACCAAATAAAAGTAAGCCTCATTAATTGTTTAAGAGGCATTTTGTCACATTTAAATTTGCAATTCTGCATCACGTTTACTTTAACATCTAAATGATTCTGAGTTACCCTTGGAGAGGAGCTGTGCATTCCTAACTAAGGTGTGTTCAGTTTTTAAGCGTGCAGACATTT
Source organism: Neodon shergylaensis (assembly GCA_025134845.1). Classification (NCBI taxonomy): domain Eukaryota; kingdom Metazoa; phylum Chordata; class Mammalia; order Rodentia; family Cricetidae; genus Neodon; species Neodon shergylaensis. The sequence continues at coordinate 1,793,575 of JABTXL010007882.1, forward strand.
CACAGTTTGATGGACCTATAAATAAAAAAAAACTAGTTTAAATATTTTGGGGGTCTGATAAATTCTGTACATGTCCTTCCATTTAACTGATGCAGTGAGTGCCCCATCTCCCAACTTCTTGCAGCCTGATTTTTTTTTTACACTGATCAGGAGGAAGAGGTAGTCTCTTTCATCATTTAAATTCTGACGACAGCAGAAAAGCATGTTTTTAAGAGCAGAAGTACTCTTATGCATATGGAAACTTACTAGTCTAGCATAAGCATGCAATTGCATTCCCACACAAAGTATGCTGAAATAAAAGCTACACACACTTATGGCATTTCTGTTTTACATAACTAACAGTAGTTGGGACATATCCATTCAAGTTTGATATGACAAATTGAACCATTTACTTGATGTATTCTTCTATTCACATTACCTGACTGAGTTGTTTACGAAGTGAGTTCTACGTAAATATTAATTTATTGGCTCAGTTCACGTGAAACCTGTTATTGCGGGGCTCACCGGTTATCAAGTGATGTCAGTGACCTTTAGAAATGGCAGAGAGTTCATCATCCTGAATAAAATGACTTGCCGAGTGTACAGTGAAATACAAACCAGACATTTAGTTCAGAACTGGCCTTGTAAATTGACATATAACAAGGAATTCTCTGAAATGTAACATTTTGATTTCCACTAAAGTTTCTCTGTTGAAGTAACCTCACTAAGTAGTCCTTCATTATCTCAGTAAGTGTAAGGTGTTCCCTATGGGATTTTTGTGTGATGGGGGAGATTGGTAAGACACAGCTCTTTTGTCTAGAAGAAAAGGTAAGCTATGCAAGTTATGACAACATGGCCAGGGAAACAGAGATGTTCAGAGAGACGGAAATAATTTCAGTTTGCGGAGCATTTGAAAGGCATTATGAAGGATTCATGAAGGCGGCATTTGAGTTGGACCTTGAAGGATGCAAAGCCATTTATGGTCTAAATATAAAAACTCCTGCTTCCAGAGAGCAGCCTCAGTCAGGTGAATTCCCACGAATGGACGTACAAAACACAGTGCTTCTCTGCTGTGTTCCGTGCTCACCGGCCAAGAGTTCCTGGGAAAAGAGGAAACAGTCCTACATTATTTACTACTGTGTGTTAAAGGAATAAAAGATGCATAAGTTGAAAAAATCTGATGGCTAAGATTTCTCTCCACAGAAGTTGAATTAATTTCCCTGCTAGATCCTATCAGACAGGGTGGTCACTTTGCATTTTCCACTCTACAGGGTTGCCAGGCAACTATCTCCTCTGATGGAAGATGCCATTAGAAGAGACTCTCCAAACATCTTTTCTGCAGAACCCTGGTGTCTTGAAGAAGAGAGGAATCTGGAGACAGGCAATAGAGGACAGTGACCTAGCCTAGACTCCATAGTGCTTGTTTGTCATCTTAAAGTTTCTGCAACCCCTCGAGGAAAGGCACATATTTAATGTTGGTAAACCTGATGTTTTTAACTGCAAATTGTTTTGACAGGTAAATTTTCAAATTTTAGGATACAGAGAAATTTGCATGTAGAACAATGCATACACCTTAAATGTATAATTTACCTAAATGTACATATTAGTGATCCCCTCTGAATCAAGACATAAGATATTTCCACAAGGCTCCCTATTCCCTCTTCCATTGTTCTGACAGGCTTCTGGGAACTGTTACTCTACTCCAGACTACTTCACCTCTTCTTATGTATTATATAAGTGGAATCTTAAGAGTCTTCAGTTGCTATTTTGAATGTCTACCTATGTTGTCTTGTTAATTTGTATATTTACTTATACACTTGAAAAGCATTTTACTATATAAATGTAAGTTAATTTGTTTCATTTTTCTGTTGCACATTGGCACAGACTTTGGTTTGGGATATTATTTATAAGGCAGATTTTAATTCTATTGAGAAACATTTTAGACATTTTGTGGACTCCTGTTTTCACTTAGCATGGAGAAACACCTCTGAGGGAAGCCGGGAAGGAGATGCTCAACTTCACATTCTCTTCCGTCTCTGGCAATGTGTGAAAGCTCAGATCTTCTGTCAGGCACTGCTCATCCGTTTTTCCTTGTGCTGGTGACTGAACCCAGAGCCTTGGGCTTGTTGGCAGTACTCTACCACCAAGCTACTCCCTCAACCCTAAGCTCATTCGCTCTTGAGTTTTAAATATGCTCTTCAGCATCTGAGAGATGGATCCATACAGGAAGAGCACTTGCCGAGAAAGCATGACATCATGCATTTGAATTCTGGCACCCACATAAAAGCTAGGCATGGCCTCAGGTATGTGTTCCTGTACACCAACTGCTGTGGGGACAGAGACATAAGGAACACTGGGGCTTGCTGGCCACCAGCCTAGTTTCAGGGCAATTGGAGACCCTACCTCTAGTGAATAAGATACACACAGTGTTAGAGCAGAACACCTAATGCCATCTGGGTAAACAGGTATGTACATGTGGCTGCGTGTTTATAATAACACACACACATACACACACAAATGTGATTTTCCTTTTCACTATGATGTTTGTTTTTGTTTACTTAAGTGTTAGTGATATTTATCACAATCTATGGGCATTCTAGCCAGTTCTCTTTTTCAAATGTGTTGTATATTTTAAAATTAGATTGCTAATATATTAATGGTTGGTAATAATTTATTGCATAAATTATTTAACATATACATTTAATAATATATAAATTATTAAAATTAAAACAAGTAACCATATATGCATATATAAATTGTATTGTCACACAACCTGTCTGTTTTTTCTGTGTGAAATATTTAAACTGTCCAAGAAATTGTCCTAAAATGTCTCTGCATCCTCCAAAATCATGAAGATACCTATTATCTACTCTTCTAATTTGTCTCTATTTCCTTCTAGAAGCTTTCTGTACATAGCTGTTGTATGTAGGTCCACAGTCCATCTCAGATTAATGTGTGTGGATGCTGTAAATTATAGCTTAGTGTTCATTTTTTCCATACTTATATTCAGGTTTTTGTCTGCATTATTTTGGAGGGGTTTTTCCTTTCTTCACTGAAATACATTAGCTTCTTTAACAAAAATTACTTGATAGTGGCTTATATTTACATCATCCATTTTCTGATATTATACTTTTTTGATTAGAATTGTTATAACATTACTCTGATGTTTAATATTGACTGTCAGCTTGCTATCAGTCACAAGTGTCTAAGCAGGGCTGTGAGGAAGGTTTCTTTGATTTAGCAAAGTTAATTCAAGTTGGAATATGCACCTCTGAAGTGGGCAATACCATTCCTTGGACTTGGGTCATGGATTGAATATAAAGGAGAGACTCAACTGAGCAGGAACAGCCATTGATTTCTGCTTCATGACTTGTTCACTTCCAACCAGCTCTGCCCACCAGGACTTTCCTGTCTAAATGGACAGTACCTCTGAATTGTGAGCCAAAATAAATGCTTCCTCCATGAAGCTACTTTTGCTAGGATATTTCATCACAGCAACTGGAAAAGTAGCTAAGACTGCTCCTGTCTTGACTATCCTTTTATACTGAATTCTGGAAAGATAATGTGAGCACCTCTGTTATTCATTTTTTCTTAGTATGTTTCCTGCTACTTGTTTTAAAATCAGTGTCAACTATTTAGTTTAAAAAGTTTGATAGAAAGTTGTTTGAGTTTATCAGTTAAAGAAAATGATTACTGCTCCTTGTTTTAATTTTTAGCTATTTATTTACTTATTTTAGTTGTTGAATTTTCTTATTAGTAATATTTCAGAAGTTTTATTGTAGATATTTAGAAGGCTTTGTTTTTGTTGCTGAATTTTATAGTAAATATTTATCTCTCTCTCCCTCCCTTCTTCCTCCCCCTTTCTTCTTCCTTCCCTCTCTTCCTTTACTTCTTTCTCCACTACCATGGCTTGAATCCAAGACTCATTCACACTAGGAAAATGCCTATGACTACATTATATCTGTAGTTTTTTTATTTTGAGCGAAAGTCACAGGCAGGCCTTAGAAACCTTAATCCTTTGATTGTCCATATTTTCTGTGATTGCAGGCCTGTACTGCCAGGCACATTTATAATTCTTCATGTTGTTTTAAATATAACTTACAAAGTTTATTTTCAGTATCCAATATTTGATTTTTATACATTGGCATTCCTTCTAGAAATTCCCTTATTGTTTACAGAAACATGTATACCTGCTAATATAATGCTAAGAAAGTGTCATTGGTTTGATGTTGGTTTTTATGGAAATAGCTGCTGAGATCTGCCCTTTTGTATATATATATATATCTTTGCTTTTGTTATTCTTGATTTCTGTTAGACTGTTTATCTTTTTCCTTTGCTTTATGTTTCTTCATATAAGTCATTTCTATTCCTACTCTTTTCTTCTATCTAATTTGAATATAATTTGATGACTGGTCTATTTCTTTTTCCAGCACAAGTGCTGAAAAATATCAATGTTCAGTCAGTTCTGAGTTTCATGTAAAGCACTTTCTTCTTCTTTGACCTATAGACCACTTAGAAGTGTGCTGTTTAATCTCTAAATATTTGGGAGATAGAAAAGGTTTTTTTCATGTCTTATGGTAACTGATTTCTGGTATAATGAATCATGTGGGAACAGAGTTATCATGATTTTAACTTAAAAAAACTATCTGAGGCTTCTTTTGTGGCCCATATATTATATATCTTTTTATTTTTTTATTTTTGTGTACAGTGCTCTATAAATTATGGATAAGTCAAGGTGACTAACCTGATCAGTGTTCTTCTCTCTTTCTTGTCATTATTATTCAAAGTAACATGAAGGTATTTAAAATATCCGAATAGGATTATGAGTTTGTCTTTCTAGTTTGATCTATTTTTATTTTGTTTAGTTATGGAGCTCTGTTAATAGGTACATGCATTAGATATATGTTAGATATTCCTGATGAAGTTATCCTGTTTCAACTTAAATATCTCAGTTACTCTTCTCTCCTGTTTCAGACCCTCAGCAATCTGTGTGAGTGTTTGACCTTGTTCACGAAGGTTACTGCGACTCTATGAATGCTTTCAGTCTATTGTCTGGTCTTGGGTGGGTTTTGCAGATCTTCCTTCGATTTAACCATGCCTTTCTTCTCCTTCATTTGATTATGGATTTTTTTTTATCCAATGTCATTTTCACTTCTGTGTTAGATTTTAAATTTTTGAATTTCTAGTTTTTTCCTTTAAGGCTTACACTTCTTTGTTGATTTTTCCCAGTTTCCCTTTGGTTTTCATTTTTTTAACCTGCTTTAACATTATTCATTATTCAGAAAGTAATTTTTACTGCTAACCGAGCAGATGGAAAGTCTGTTTCCATAGATATTCTCATGACCATGCATCCCAGTTCTGTTTGTTTGTGTCAGTGGACCGTGTCAATTATAAAGACAATGTATTTGTCTTGTCCTCAGAAAAATGTTTATTCTTTGGGTAATAAGCTAATCGTCTTGATCGTGTCCTCTTTTTTATTTCACTTATTTATTTTATTTTTAAAAACAGTCTTTTTTTATTTTACATATCAATCCATCCGAGTTCCCTCCCCTCCACACACCACCTTCTTCCCCCACCCCATTCCCCATCTATTCCTCAGAGAGGGTGAGTCCTCCCATGGGGAGTCAACAATGTCTGTCACATCGCTTAAGGCAGGACCAAGGCCCTCCCCACTATATCTAGGTGGAGCAAGGTATTTCTCCATAGGGAATGGGCTCCAAAAAACCAGTTCATGCACCAGGAATGAATTCTGATTCCACTGCCAGTGACCCTACAAACTGCCCCAACCACACAACTGTCACTCACATTCAGAGGGCCTAGTTCAGTCCTATGCATGCTCCACAGCTGTCAGTCCGGAGTCAGTGAGCTCTCACTAGCTTGAGTTAGCTGTTTCTGTGAGTTTCCCCATCATAGTCTTGACCCCTTTGCTCATATTATTGCTCTTCCCTCTCTACAACTGGACTCCAGCAGCTTGCCCTAGTGCTTGCTTAGCTGTGGATCTCTGCATCTGCTTACATCAGTTACTGGTGAAGGTTCTACGATGACAATTAAGGTAGTCATCAATCTGCTTACAGGGAAGGGCAGTTGAGGTATCCTCCCAACTATTGCTTAGATTTTTATCTGGACTCCTAGGAATTTTTCTAGTGACAGGCTTCTCTCTAGATCCATAATGGCTCTCTCTATCAAGATATCTCTTTCTTTGCTCTCCTTCACTGTTTTTTCCCCAACTTGACCTTCCTAATCATTCATGTCCTCTTAATTTGACTCTCTGGAGACGGCTGTCCTATTTGGGTTTTAGGGAATCTTTTTAGTTCTAAGTCACCAAATTTACTTCTGAGATGTGATCTTTGGAGTTTGGACAGAGAGCTCTGGAGTCTCAGATGGTAAGAATCTTCTCCTCTTGGGGACCTAAATCTTTTTCCCCTGTAATGTGTATTTGGTAAACATTCCCTAACTTTTTTTCAAACTTCCTACTAGCTACTGCTTTTGCTATGCTTCTCATACTGTTTCCCACACAGACACCTGTTTAAGAGAGAGGAGTTCATAAAATGATTTTGTTGTTCCTCACAAAATCTATGAGATTCCCTTTCCCAGTATTTCCTGGCTCATCTACAAGCACCTGGGAAATTCCTACTTGACTGTTAGGTGTCTTAATGAGTATGCCCACTTTCCTAGAGGTGCAGAGGCCCGCAGTGCATGAATCTGACATTGTTAAGCTCCAGTCCCTACATAGAAAAAAACAAGATCTCCTGAGTAAATTGTGAGCATGGGGACCTTGGGGGAAGGTTGAAGCAGGGAGGGGAAAGGCAGGGAGGAGAGCAGAGAAAAATGTACAGCTCAATAAAAATGGAGTTGAATCAATTTTACTTTTTGTCTGTGTTTGATTATTCTCTATGGATTTTAATTATTGTTGTTTAAATATTCAGAATTTGTGCTTGGTAGCTGTGGAAGATTGACCCTATATAAAATAAACAACTACTATGGCAACCAGAATCTCTCGTGGATTGTTTTAAAAGTGACACCAATATTCTTAAGTCCCATGGTATTAGTGTTGCATCTTGTGTGGTGTTTGCTGTTCCAGGACATATGCAAAAGAGCTCTGTGTCCCGCTGTATCTTTATTACTCATTATTGGGTTTATTTCATTCAAATGACACATATTTTTAACCACCGTTTTATTATAATAGTTAAATTTGCATAGTGAGAGCTAATAGGAGATGAAAGTCATCAAGATGAAAACAAAGATGAATTTCAATTGAAATGGTTAAATGTGTTAAAATTCACAAAACCAGAGTCTAACATTCATTAAGACACTATGCTGTGGCATCTAGGTTGTTTCCAGGTTCTGGCTATTACAAATAATACTGCTATGAACATAGTTGAACAAATGCTTTTGTCATGTGATAGGGCATCTCTTGGGTATATTCCCAAGAGTGGTATTGCTGGGTCCAGGGGTAGGTTGATCCCGAATTTCCTGAGAAACTGAAACACTGATTTCCAAAGTGGTTGCACAAGATTACATTCCCACCAGCAATGGATGAGGGTACCCCTTCCTCCACAGCCTCTCCAGAATGGATGAAGAAAGTGTGGAATATATACACATTAGAGTACTACGCTGCGGTAAAAAACAATGACTTCTCGAATTTTGCATGCAAATGGATGGAAATAGAAAACACTATCCTGAGTGAGGTAACCCAGGCCCAAAAAGATGAACATGGGATGTACTCACTCATAATTGGTTTCTAGCCATAAATAATGGTCACGGAGTATATATTTGGTGAACCTAAAGAAGCTAAATAAGAAGGCGAACTCAAGGAAAAACATATAATTATCCTCTTGGCTATGGGAAGTAGACAAAATTGCCGGGTAGAAGATTTGGGATCTTGGGGGTGGGGTGGGATGGGATTAGCGGGGGATGGGGAGAGAAAAGGGAGAAGGGGAGGATGAGGGAAACTAGGGGAAACAGGTTGATTGGGATAAAGGAAGGTTGGATAGGGGAGTACGGAAGCACAATTCTTAGTTAAGGGAGCCACCTTAGGGTTGGCAAGAGTCTTGAACCTAGAGTGGGTCCCAGGAACCCAAGGCGAGGTCCCCAGTTAGTTCCTTGGGCAGCTGAGGATAGGGAACCCGAAATGACCCTATCCTATAGCAATGCTGACGAATATCTTGCATATCACCATAGAACCTTCATCTGGGGATGGATGGAGATAGTCACAGAGACCCACACTGGAGCACCGGACTGAGCTCCCAAGTTCCCATCGAGGAGTGGAAGGAGGGAGAGCATGAGCGAGGAAGTCAGGACCACGAGGGGTGCACCCAACCACTGAGACAGTGTGGCTGATCTATTGGGAGCTCACCAAGGCCAGATGGAATGAGACGGAAGAAGCATGGGATAAAACCGGACTCTCTGATCATGGCGAACAATGGGGGCTGATGAGAAGCCAAGGACAATGGCCCTGGGTTTTGATCCTACTTCAAGTTCTGGCTTTGTGGGAGCCTAGCCAGTTTGGATGTTCACCTTCCTAGACATGGACGAAGGGGGGAGCACCTGGGACTTTCCACAGGGCAGGGAACCCTGACTGCTCCTTGGACTGGAGAGGGAGGGGGAGAGGAGTGGGGGGAGGGGGAGAAGGGTGGAAGGAGGGGGAGGGAAATGGGAGGCGGGGAGGCGGGGGAAACGTTTTTTTTTTTTCAATAAAAAATTAATAAAAAAAATACAATTGGAAAAAAAAAAAGACACTATGCTGTGGATGGCAATAGTTTAGGTATATGTTAAAGCCAGAGGGGTGGGACACAGGAAGGCTCGTCAAAATCTTCAGCAGTCTTCTAGTTATTTATTCATACACTCGACCAGAATGTATTTAATACCAATTATAATTAGGAAAACCAGCATTAGTTTCTGCTATAAAATCTAGGTGAAATCTAAAGCACAAATCAATAATTATTTAAATAATCAGATGAGTATGTAAAAACAAAGATGTAGTGAAAGATACTTGCAATGATTGTATGAAATTGAAGGGCTGATTTGGAGTGGGAGTTCTTTAAGACTGTTGATAAATGGTATTGGAGATGATGGTGTATGTTGGGTGAAAAAGAGGCAGGCGCGGCAGGATCTTTATGTGAGAGAGAACCGTATGTGCCAAGGCTTAGAGGAACCAGTGAATAAATGACTTTTGAAAAATGTTAAGTATATATAGGCTGGAGAGAAAATCTATAGTTGATATTCAGGGCTTTCTGTTCAGCATTTACAGTGGTACAAAGTGTGGAGCTGAAAGCGTTATGCAGTTTGGATATACCAGATCTGAGGGACTTTGAGGCCAACAAATTAAAGGCAACGATGAAGCAACTTGATGTATAGTTTGGGAACTTTAAAAATGGTGGTGTAGAAAGTTTCCCTCCCTATTTCCTTTTAACAAAGTTGGTGATTTAAATATTATACTTTGTTTGTACGTGGGAGAACGTGCACAGTGATCCTATGAAGGCTAGAGAGCAACCGTAAGATGTCTGTCCTCTTCCCATCAGATGAGTCCCAGGAATCAAACTCTAGTCATCAGGCTTACTGGCAAGCTCCTTTATCCATCAAGCCTTTCTGTATCCAGAGTTGGTGGTTTTTAAAGCCCTAACCTTTTCTATATTGGACATTCTATTTTAAAAAAGAAGCTACTTTGAGATTTCATCCTATCCCAGTCAGAATGGCCAAGATCAATAAAATAAATGACAGCACCTGCTAGCAAGGATTCGGGGAAAGGGAAACATTTATTCATTGCTGTTGGGAGTACAAACTGGTACAGCCATTATGGAAATCAATGTATTGGTTCCTCAGGAAGCTGCGAGTCAATTCACTTCAATATTCACCTATAAAACTCTTGGGCATATATCCATAGGACCCTACATCTGACTATTTGTTCAACCATGTTCATTACTGCTCTATTCATGATAGCCCCAAAATTGGAAACAGTCTATATCCTCATAAACTGATTAATGGGAAATATTAATAAGTTGTTAGAAAACAATATTATGAAATAGGGCTAGAAAAAATCATTTTGAGTGATATAACCCAGACCCTCAAAATACAGATATTATACATTTTCTCTTATATGTGGATTTTAACTTTTAAGCTTTTGATATATATGCTATGGTTAAATAGCTACTTCTGCTAAGGGTGTGAAGTAACAAGACCTCACGTTAATTGTGGATGAGAATGTAATTGTTAAAGACTACTATAAGAAAGGAAGTTTTTTATACAACTAAATATGATCTTATCATTTGACTCATAACCCATGCTCTTTGAAGTATATCCATATGACTCAAAAACTATGTCTCCATGAACACCAAGTTATAGGTGATTTTAGCAACTTCCTTTTTAATTTTCAAGATTCAAAAATAAGCAAATTGTCCTTCAGTAGGTGTATGGGAAGACTGGTGAGTCTAAACAGTGAAATATTATTCAGTGGTAAAAAGGAATGAATTGACAAACCTTGTTAAAAATAGAGAAAACTTAAATGTATATTCATAAGTGGCCTACACACAAAAAGCTACATTCCATGTGTAACTGAGTAGATGGCATTTAGGAAAAGGCAAACTATGGTGACAGTGAAAATATCAGAAATATCAGAGACTGCCTGGTATAGAGGGCTGCGAGTGAACATAGATGGAGCACGGACTGTCTATACGTGTGATACTATGGTGCATAGGAATGTAAGCAATCTGTTATTACCTGCAGAACATACTCCCCGTGAGAACTGCAGAGCCAGCTGTAGATCGTGGGTTATGTATCCATGATGTGTGTCAAAACCAAAGTGATTCTTTCATAAAGATTGTTGATAAGGGAGGTGGCTGTGGAAGGTCAGAGCTGCTTTTCAAATCCCTGTGTCTTCCCCTCAGTTTTAAGGTGAACTCAAAGCTACTCTAAAATATGAAGTTGATTTCTGGTCAGAAAGGTAAGGTTTCATGAGAAATTACATTAAAGCGATATGATTTGGATTATAAGAATGTGCACTGTTGCCGGGTGGTGGTGGCGCACGCCTTTAATCCCAGCACTCAGGAGGAAGAGGCAGGCGGATCTCTGTGAGTTCGAGGCCAACCTGGTCTAGAAGAGCTAGTTCCAGGACAGGAACCAAAAAATAAGCTACAGAGAAACCCTGTCTCAAAAATCCAAAAAAAAAAAAAAAAAAAAAAGGAATGTGCACTGTTACAAAGAATGGCCAAGGCGCATACTTATGAAAAGTCGACATATAGGCACACGGATAATGAGAAAAGATATGTGACAATTTTAGAGAAGAAAATCTAAATGGAAGACACACCTAGGTCCTGAGGTCAAAAGAACTCGCATTATCTTGTCATATTATTCTGGTAGATGAGGGTGAGAATAATGTGACCCCAAGCTAAACTACTACACCAGGAGAATATTCCCTAGAACAAGGACTGGAGGAGTACCTCTTTCCATCCCTTTGAGGTTGGAATAAGTATTTCTCATCCTGTGCCATCTGTAGATCCTCATTTGTTTGATCAATTAGGCAATAAGATGAATAGCTGTAGGCATTCCCTGTTGCTCTGTAGAACAGAGTGATGCTTTGATTTCCACAGGAACAGCTAGTTTATCAACAGTCTAAGAGCTACGTGGACCAAAGACAAGAAAAAATGGAATATTTCCCCCATTACATTATTTGAGGTACTTTCAGCAGAAAATCCTCCCATTAGAAGATGTAAAATTCTTTCAACAAGGCTGCTGGCAATTGAGTTTCTCTCTTTGCTTTTGGACGGTCATTTGAATTATTTGGGAAGGTTTGATAGATCATGCTTTTTAACTGAGCAGGATTTCAAGTTTCTGTTGTTTTCATTTTCCACTCTTACTTCCAAGTGTCAGAAACTTCTGTGGGAAAGAATCAGCTGTACTGAACAGGCAAAAATGAGAAAGCAAAGTAGATTCTCCCGTGTTCCTATAAAGCTGTCAGAGTTGTATGGAACCAGTCAGATGGTGTGTGCAAGTTAGTCTTTGGAAACAAGCACGCACTATAAGGGAATTTGTTGCTCGAGAACACTGCAAAAGCCTATCACAGCTCCTGCCAAAGCAATAAGTTCTCCACAATTTTTTATAAAAGTCTTTTGTTTTATATCTTCTCCCAATATATTCACTCAAGTTAAACTAATGCATCCTCTACAGGGAGATTGAAGAAGAAAACATCCTTGTTTTATTTCTGTTGTTGTGATAATATATATATATATATATATATATATATATATATATATATATATATGAAACCAACTTAGGAGTAAAAGGATTTCTTTTAGCTCACAACTGAAGATTATGGTTTATTATTGTGGGGAAGTCAAGGAACAGCATCCATGAAGAGAGAGAGAAATATTTGTTCATGCACACTTGCTTGCTTCATTGTGATTGGCCCAATTTTCCCTTCTTACACTTGACTTTGGAATTGTGCTGCCAACACTCGACTTTGAATATGACACCAAGTAGTTTAATCCCTGGGATGGTTATTCTTGGTTGTCAACTGGACTGCATCTGGAATTTACTAAAACCCAAGCAGCTGTGAGAGATTTTTCTAAATTTTATCTTTTAAGTGGGAAGACCCACTTTCAATCAGCTTTTTTTTTTGAGGTGGAAAGATACATCTTTAATACAGAGCTTTTGAATTAGGTAAATCCACATTAAATGTTGTCTATACCTTCTGCTAGGAGTCTATGCAAAGGACATGAAAGAAGGAAGATTGCTACTTCTTTGCTGGTTTGTTCTTGCTCCTGCTGGCAAGTCAATTCCTTTTCTAACTTTAGAACCTATATGTTCAGGATTCTGGCATATACTGAAAATTGGATGTAACATCCAGACTCCTAGACTGAACAACTACTGGATTCTTTGACATCCCTTTGGTAGGTAGTATTGTTGGACTAGCTGGATAACATCCTGTAAGCAATTCTAATAAATTCCCTTTATATATGCACACCACACACACACACACACACACACACACACACACATATATATATATATATACATATATGCAATCACGCACACACATATTCATTCTATTGGTTGTATTCTTTGAGAGCACTCTGACTGATACAATTTCCCCACAGACATGCTCACAGACCAAGCCAGTGTGGATCACCTGTCACTGAGGCTCTCTCCTCAGATATAGGTTGTGTCAGGTTGACAACTAAAGCTAAGCATCACACTATACATCTTGTCAGTTTAGCACACAAGTATATCATGTTTGAACTAACTGTAGCTTTCTACTTCTTGTCTCCAAGGCCTTATTTATGTTCTAAAATACAACTGAACATTAAGAGTCCAAAGCTTCTTTCAAAAGTCCAGTCTCTTAACTGTGGGGTCCTATGATTTAAAACTATTTACATACTTGCCAAGGTGATGTCACAGAGTAATAGTCTTACTCTAAAAGAGAAGAATCAGGGCATCAGAAGAAATAACTATCAAAATAAACCTTAAAATTCACAAGGGCAAATATCAAATTCTGCAGCTCAGTATTTGCTACTAAGGGCTCATTTTCAGGGCTCCATTGGTCTTGGGTCACTGTACTTCTCTACTTAAGCCACCTGCATCACATAACAGCTTCTTTCTTGGGTTTAGGCCACATCCACTATATATTCCAAGGTGTCTTTGGTAGACATAGTCTTGGCATTTCTAAAATCCTGGTGTCTTCACTACAACTGAGACTTCACATGTATAGACTCATGCAGTGATCTCTCATGGTATCTTCATGGTAATTCCAACCCTGCCAAATGATATGAGGTCTCAACTTCTTTCCATCACCATGCCATTCTTTTACCATGTGGATAACGCAATAATACTACATTCTGCCCAAGATATATTCTGTTACCCCTAAGTATTAGGTATATAATCTTTTGTTCCCAAAGGAAACACTGTTCTAATGACTCAAAAAGCCACAGAATTTTCTCCTCAATAATACTGATCTCTTTAATAATCGTAAATGCTTCTTCAACATTAGTCTCATTGGAAACATTGATTCTTATCTAAAGTATGACACAAGCAGCACCATTTCTATTATTGACAGAATTTTTGTTTCCTCTCACAGGCCTCATGTGCTGGGTCTCAATGGTCCAGATTTCTCTCAGTATTTTTATCTTAAAAGTCCCAAGTGAAACAGTCAGTTAAGTTCTGCTTCTACCATTCATTGGGGTTTCTACATCAGTATAACAAATGTTTCCAAGTTTTAACTACAAAAGAGTCCAAGGCATAAAAACCACATGATCAGGCCTATCACAGAAATAACCTCACTCCTGATACTAATTTCCATTTTAATTTTATTTCTGTGGTGATAAAATATTCTGATAAAAAGCATCGTAGAGGATAAAGGATTTATTTCAGTTTATAATTCTAGATTACAGGTTACAGTCCATTACTGTGGGAAAGTCATAGTGGCAGGAACCTGAAGCAGCTAGTCACATCACATTGTAGTCAATAGTAGAAAGAGAATGCATGCTCAGTTCAATTTCTGAACTCTTTTTTTTAAAAAAAAAAAACAGGGTTTCTCTGTGAATCTCGAGCCTATCCTGGAAGTTGCTCTGTATATCAGATTGGTCTCATACTCACAGAGATCTTCCTGCCTCTGCCTCCCAAGTGCTGGGATTAAAGGCGTGTGCCACCACTTACTGTAAATTTCTGAACACTTACACTGTCCACGAATCTCCATCTAGGGGATGGTATCACCTATAGTGGACGGAGTCTTCTTACATCCATTAATTTAATTAAAATAATTACTGATATTCATGAACACATACCAGCCCAATGTAGACAATATTATCTCATTGTAGCTCCTTACCTAGAAGTTTATAGGTTTGATAATCTTGACAATTAAAGCTATCACAAGAGGCATGCTAAATGTTTAGAAAGAGAAAGTTTCTATTTAAATATAAGATCTGTGGGAGGGATGGGTAGGATGTCTAGAGAGTCTTCCTTCCTTCCCTCCTTTCTTCCTTTCCTTCTTTCCTTTCATCCTTTTTTTCTTTCCTTCCTTCCTTCCTTTTCACTCATATGTCTTAGAGAATCTACTTCTTAATTTTCAAATTTGTCAATATTAGTTTTGTGTCTTATATTCTGACACAAAATGACTGTGTAAGCCATTCCCTCCCAATGAACTTTTATGTTAGAAAATTAACCCTACAGTGATTATAAAAGTTCTTCCTGTCTTTTTTTATTTTTATTTTTTTATTAAAAATTTCCACCTCCTCCCTGCCTCCCTTTTCCCTCCCCCTCCCCCCACTCCCCACACTCCACTTCTCTCCCCCTCCCTCTCCAGTCCAAACTGGAGAGTTCATCTTGTCTTATGAGTTCATTTTAGTCTCCACTTTTCAAACATTTGCTAAAGATCATGCTATTAGCTACTGGCAGAGGGAGACTATTGTTTACAGTTGGTGAAGTGTCCAGAATAACTCTTTAGAATGTCTCCATATAGTCTAATTTAAGCTTTAGTTGTTTCAGAGTATTCTTACTGTTGCATAATGTAACTTCTGTATGACGGCAGTCTCTGGTGGCATATACTTATGTTCAAATTAGTTCAAATTGCCCTTTCACAGATATGTCATTAAACAACCACTTATAAATGAACACATAGGTGGCTCAATGCATAAATCACAATTTTAAATTAAGCTTAAATTTCAGAACTTTATTTGTAATCCATAAATAAAAATTGTTTGATATATTTATATGGTATTATGTGAGTTTTACTAATGCTGACAGTGTATGATAAATCATACTAATTAACAAACCATTTACCTCACATACATATCATGTTTTACAATTAAAATATACTCAATAATTTTGAAATGGTCACATAATCATTATGTTTGGGTGATTTTATTAATTTTTACTTTGTGGGATGGGTATTTTGCCTGCATGTATGTCTGTTCACCATATGCATACAGTTGTTGTGGAGGCCAGAAGAGGCCTTTAGATAGTTGGGACTGGAGTTACAAATGATTGTGAGCTGCCATGTATGTGTGCTGGGAATTGAACCCAGGTCCTCTGGAAGAGCAATCAGTGCTTTTAACTACTGAGCCACCTCTCCAGCCCTCTGACAGTTATTTAGTGTCCGTGGCACTTGGTGTACTACATCACTGAAGTCACTTCTAGTGTCTAACTGAAATGCTGTATCCATTACTCAACAACATTCTTCTTCTTCACACCCTGTGTCAGGTTCTGGTGGTCCTGTTCCATCCTTTGCTTGTATTATTTTGTGTAAGTTGGAATGAAGTGAAACTCTACCCTCTTTCACAAGAGGACAGAGTCTCATTGACACCATTGCCATCTTTGTTGACATAAGACCTCAATTTCTTTATAATTTTAATATGAACTGAAGACCAAGACTCTCCAAGAATCCTTCAGGTCTTTAAGACCAGCTTCAGACCGTTGAAGAATATAGCATTGCAGATTGAGCTGGTTTCTCAGCAATCCTGTATGCAGAAGGTCCTTATTGGACTGCCCAACTCTGTTACAGTGTAAATTATCCTAAAGGCTCATTTATAAGACAAAAAAGAGTTTATAATATCCTTTTAGATTATTTTCCAGTACAAAATGTGTATTTTTTACTTTGATTGTTACTATGGTAGTTCTTAGATGAACTTCCCCCTTTGGAGTTTTCAGAAGCTCTTCACTGTAGAGTTGAATCTGAGTGGGCAGCAGTAGGGAGGTCAGGACATGCTGAGAAATTGAGAACAGTGAGGACTCTGATCTATAGCAGTCAATCTTCATGAGATATTACACAATACAAGTAAGATTCATTGTTGACCTATTTTAATAAATAAAGACTGCCTGAAGATCTGAGACTAAAATAGTCCCACTGGTCATCCTTACAGACCAGATTATGATAACACACACCTTTAATCCCAGTAGCCATATTAGTTGCCATAGAAACTGGGCGGTGCATGCCTTTAATCCCTGCCCTAAAGAAGTTTATAAAACAGGAGGAAACAGCTGGCAGAAACACAATCTCCTTCTGAGATTCCTGGAGGCAGGATCACCATTTTTGGACTGAGGTCTAGGTAAGAGCCAGTGGCTGGCTGTTTCACTTTTCAGATCTTCCGGTTGAACCCCTATTTCTCTTTCTGAGGTTTAACTAATCATGCTTCATTTGTCTGTACATAATAATACATGTTAGTCTTATCCTCCCCCTCACCAAGGAATTGCTCCTCTCCCCTTAGATGATGTTTTCCTCCTGTGGTAGGAGGCTGATCACCAGGTCCACAACTCTTTCTTCTCATGCCTCTCATTGGAAACTGAGTAATATTTAGCCAGTGCTCCTGAGCATGCAGCACTGTTTTAGATGCTCAGGACACAGCAGTGCGTGAAACAAATACCCCACCCATCCTGTCCTATTGAGATGCACCCCTTTTATGACAGCAGGCAAGTAAAACTGAAAACTAAAGAGACCTAATTGGAAAAATACATAATTTATTTCTTTGCATTTTCTTGCATTGAGGAGTCCTTTGAAGTGTAGAACATCACCTGTTTGCTAGAAATTGGACTCAATAACAGCACAGCATCCCAAGAATGTCCCAAATTAATCAAGTCCTCATCATAATCCAGAAATGTAAAAGGAACATGGAAAGAGTATTTCAGTTTGAATACTGGCACAATACTTCTCTCTGCAGTTATTTCCCAGCTTAATACTTTTCCCCCCAGATTTGTTTACATTTGGCATTTATATCTAGCTCCTATTTTGTTCTGATAACCCATTAACTTAGAAGTAGCTTTTAGAAAGCAATGGTGACTTTTCCATTATTGAGTATCTGTTTCGAAGTCATTTAATCTTCTGGGCAGAATTTGTTGTGTGAAGTTTTATGCAGCCAAGAATAATTTATCTGCAAATGTAGCAACGGCACACAATCAGCCAAACGAGATTGAGGTTTTTTTTCTCCCGATGATATTTTACTGAAAGTTTAAATGTGTCTGGTTTATGTTTCATTAGAATTTGAATAGGTATATGCAGTTTCTCAAAATGTTCTCTGATAGTGAAATAGTATTTGGAAAATAGTACCTCATGAACACAACTCCTCTCTGAATACCATCACAGCTGAACATACTGCTCAAGTCAAATATTATTTGGAAGGCAGCACTGTTTAAATAAAAGAACATAATTTAAATTAAATTTATTGTACTATGTACTAAAGAAGTAGTTTATTTGGCCAATGCATTTGCAAGTGTTATGACATATGTATGATCTTTATAGTTATTAAGAATTCTCTTCAGTCTGCTCTAATAATACTTTTCATAAATGTTATAAAAACATTAAGCCCATGAGGGAGTTTTTTTTTTCAACGATCTCTGAGAGAATAGTTCCTGTAACAACACTTGCATAATTAGCCTAGATAATCCTTAAGAGTGCTTCCTGAAAGTGATTCATAAGACTTGAGAGTCTGCCTGTTTGGAATGACTGCTCCCTCAATACCTGTCTTTTATCTTGCTTGTGTGAATAGACAATGTCACAATAAGCACACCACAGCAAATACAAAACAGAAACACTCCCCTGTTAGATGTCAATTTACTGGGGGAGGGCGCTTGAGTTACATGGTTCCCAGAATCCGTTCAACCTCCCTTCCTTTCTCCTATTCTTCCTTCCTCGTTCCTTTCCTCCTCTCCTCACTTTCTTCCATCTTTCTTCCTTTCTCTTACCCATGAGTATTGATGGTAACTGCCTATCAATGTTTTCATGTAATTACTCTCACTTTTCTTTTGTGTTGCTGTTATCTGTTGTCTTGTGCTTGCCATCATTTTCCCTGGGTCTTGTGATCATCATGTATGACTACAGTCAAGAATCAAGGCCTTATTCATTAAAAAAAATGAGCTAGGTTCTCTTGAGGAGAAGAGAGAACCAAATTTACAGGTTGAATGTTACAAGCTTACTGTCTCAATACCTAAGAGATTGAGGACAGCTGGTCCATGCTGCAGTGGTAAAGCAGACACAAGTACCTGTATTTTATTTATTGCCTTTATATAGATGCTGATTTCTAAGCATAAAGCATTATCTACATACTTAAAAGGACCCATTATTTCCATGGTGGTATAAACATCACTCGAAGGAGGGACTTCCCAAAGATTTTTTCCTATTCTTCTACATATCCATCTCTGGAATAAGCACAGCTGTCTCTATTCTTGTGTTTTTCCTGGTGTTGCACAAGATTTTAGTAAATTCACCATGTGATTGCTTTTCTCCCTTGTTCATTAGGTCCTCAACATGCAGCAGTGATGTTTTCTCATTCTCATGGTGTTCTATTTTATATCCTGGTACTCATTAATCTATTTAGAAAAATCGATTCAGCCACTCAGCGCATAGTACATACTAGATACCAAGCTATGCTATAAGTACAGAAAAAAAAAGTTTAAACCTGGAATCTTACTTTCAGAAATTGAGAATATGGATGAGACAGTAAAGCATGACCTCACCATAACTGGGTGTGACTGGACTGAATGTGGTTCTGTACACACAGCAGAAAGGTTGACTTTAGCCGAAGATGTTAATGAAGGCATTTCCATCCATATGTCATGAATCTTGAAGATGATCAGGTCCCCAGCCTCTCTATCCTATAACTCCTTTTTTTTTAAACTAGGTTTTTTTAAAAGTTGACATACAAAATAAAGGGTTTCATTAGATTATTTTCATGCCATGGTCCTACCACAACCAGGGTCTGTGTGATGTCTGAGGTTCCTGATACCATCAAAGACCACTTGGATGCCTGTTATCTGGAGCCATGTTAGTATCCTAGAGTCGTGCTACTGCTGGGGCCATGCCCATCTGAGTGGCCTACACTGCCACCTGGGACAATGGTGGGACTGCTCGGAACCATGTCTGGGCACATGGTCCCACTGCAGCTAGGATCTGTGTTATACCAAAGGTAACACAGAAGCCCTGGTCTTGTTGCCATACTGCCAACAGAGTCATCCTGACCTGAGTAGTCTGTGCTTCCACCCAGAGCCAGGATGTTGTCCCAGCCCAAAGTGTTGCAGAGGGTCATGTACGGGTCCATGGCCCTGCTGCACCTGAGGTCTGATGTCTGTGGCCTGTGCTGCCTCAGGGAGCATGGGAATCCTGTGTGATGGAATCAGGGGGCCATGCTGAGGTGGCCTTGCCCTTCACTGACCCTGGGAGATGACTGGACCTGGCCTTCTCTGGTTGTTTCAGCCAGAGAGCTGTCCCAGACCCTCATGGGAAAACTGCCCCACCCCAATCTCCATACTTGGGAAAGATGGCCCACTCCTCACCATGGACAGGGGATATCTGATCCGGATGGCATGGATATAGGAGAGATGGCTCTGCCCTTGCCTGAGAGCAGAGGTGCTTCGATGGCCTAACTGACCAGCTTAACTCCCACGTAGGCTCACAGCTGGGCCTGGGGTTGGCCCAGCCTAACATCTATCCCATCTAGGATATGCTGGAGCTGAAAGGACTGGTTCTGTGATGATAACCGCAGTATCTCCATGATTCAGGAGGGCAGTGGGATATCCCAGAGGAGTTCTAGTGATGACGGTGTACCAGAAACCAGAGGCCTTGAACCAGACCTGTGACTCATTGCAAAGACCATTGCAAGTAAAGCTGATTGGACAAAAGGGTTTACCCATGTGACACACCTCTGCTCCCAATGCCTCCAGGAACAATGAAGAGGTGTTGGAGAGGCTGAAAAAATGGAGGAATGAAGAAAAAGGTTTTTTTTATTGTAATTGTTTTGTTTTGCTTTTTTGTTTGCTTGGTTTGGTTTGGGTTTCTTTTTTTTTTCAATTTTTCCTTTGGTGGGCCACTTCTGGGGGGAGGGGAGGATATGGAGGGACTGGGAGGTGAGCAGAATTAGGGCACGTGATGTGATTTTCCAAAGATTCAATAAAGAAATTACATTAAATAAAAGAATATTTTATGTGTATATGTCCTTGTACTTTGTCCACATTGGCTCCATGTTCAAATTCATTGTTTCTGAGTCACTCCTGTTTGCCTGCTTCCCTCAAGTAGTTCCCATTTTACTTTCATAACATATGAAATTATATATATATATATGAATATTATATAAGTTCATGTTATATGCCATATTTTGCTGTGTGAACTACTGACTTCTCTATGTGTGGGATTCTTTGAAAAGGATAATGGTCTTTTTGGTTTGTCTTCAGTACCAGATGAAAAGTCATTCCCACACCATAGCATTTTGGGTAGAATCACCACCAACCAGTTCCTCTTTCGATCTCTCAAATCCATGGCCTTTTTCTTTAATTGTTGTCACATATATATTTGTTGTATATTATTTATATTAATATCATTTTAAATATATAAATCCAGCTTAAAAAATAAATTCATGTTATATATGAATTATGTACATGCATGTTTATTCAAAGCTAAATTCTCCATATGAGGGAAAATATGAGATGTTTCTCCAAATCTGACTTATTTTAATTAATGTGATGATTTCTAGTTCTATCAACCTTTACACAAATGACATAATTTCATTCTTTTTTAATTAACCTTTTTTCTCCCCCTTTTTGCTATTTCTTTATTTATTTTTACATGGCAACTGCAGTTTCCTCTCCCTTTTCTCTTCCCAGATGCTTCTCTCCCCCATTCATGCTTCTTCCTGCTTCTCTTCAGAAATGGTCAGGCCTCCCATGGATATCAACTGGCATGGTATGGTAAGTTGCAGTAAGACTAGGCACCTCTTGTTCTATTAAAGCTGGATAACACAGCCCCATAGGAGGAACGGATCCCCAAAACAGGCAACAGAGTCAGAGACAGCCCCTGATCCCACAAGACAATCAAGCTATATAATTGTCACATATGTACAAAGGGCCTATGTCAGTTCCATGTATGCTCTTTGGTTGGTGGTTCAGTCTCTGTGAACCCCTATGAACCAAGGCTAATTGAGTCTGTGGGGTTTTTTTTGTGATGTTCTTGACCCCCCCGGCTCCTATAATCCTTCCTCCCCGTTTTCAGCAGAATTTCTCAAGCTCTGCCTCTAATGTTTGGCTGGAGGTCTCTGTATCTGTTTCTACAAGATTTTGGGTGAAGCCTCTCTAATGATCACATTTTTTTATCATGAAGGAACATTAGATTTTGTCAAAGGTTTTATTTTCAGCATCTAATGAGATGATCATGTGGTTTTTTTACTTTTTTTGTGGTGGATTATGTTGACAGATTTTCATATGTTGAACCATTTCTGATTCTCTGGGATGAGGCCTACCTGATCATGGCAGATGATATTTTTGATGTATTCTTTGGCTTAGTTGGTGATTAGTTTATTGAGTATTTTGTATAAATGTTCACGAGGGAAATTGGTGTGTAATTTTTTTCTTTGTTGAGTCTTTGTGTGGTTTGAGTATCAGGGTGACTGTGACTTCATTAAATGAATTTGGCAATATTCATTCTGTTTCTATTTTGTGAAATAATTAGAGGAGTATTGGTATTAGCTTTTGCCCTTCTTTGAAAGCTTTGTAGAACTCTGTGCTAAAATCATTTGGCCCTTGACTGTTTTTTCTTTTTTTTCCAAGAGGGTTGGGAAATTTTTAATAAATGCTTCTATTTCTTTGGGGGATTATAGGGCTATTTAAATTGTTTATATGAGCTTGCCTTAACTTTGGTAAGTGGCATCTACAGAGAAATTATCCATTTCTTTTGAATTTTTCAATTTTGTGAACTACAGATTTTTGAAGTATGACCTAATGATTCTCTGGATTTCCTTGGTGTCTGTTATTATATCTTCTTTTTTCCTTTCTGATATTGTTAATTTGGATGTTCTTTCTCTAGTTCCATCCATTTTCACACGAATGACATGATTTTATTCTTCTTTAGAGACATTTGAAACTTCATTGTGTATATGTATCAAGCATTCTCTATCTAGTCATTTGTTTATGAATATCTAAGTCTGATATAGCACACTGAGACCCATGTGGAGGTTTCTTTGTTGTTGTCTTTTACATTTATTTATTTACTTTTGAATCTTGGCACAGTGGAGGGAATGATGAGACTCTGCTCCTGCCTTTTATTTTTACCTCCTTGTCCTGAGGTGGGCACATCTCCAGACACATCTGTCACAATGTTGCTGCAAGCCTAGGGCAACAAGGCCAATAGGTTGTTGGCTGAAATCTCCAAAATAGTCTTAAAGAAAGAAAATTTGTTCTTGGTAAATTGGTTTATTTTCAGTATTTGTTATAGTGGTGGAGAACTGAGTAGCATAGCAAGTTTAAGCGACAAAGAAGACTTAAAAAAATTGAAGAAATCTCAGAAGAGACCAGAGCTGTGCCATTGACATCTGGCTCTTGCCAGCTGTTCTCAAGGCCTCAACAGTCAGCAGGAGACACACATTGAAGCAGGCGTCTTGGAGAGCATCAAGGAAATTATGTTATTTGTGCATTGTTTGCAGTCTGCCATTCATCGTCCAGCCTTGCTATTATCTGCTTTCATTTAAAAAGCACTCAGAACTGCTTCGCTAGAGAACAACCCAAAATACCTCCATGTTCCCATTTCCCTCTCTCAGCAATTGTGAATGTGTGATCTCCATTGCATATCTCACTTCCCATTCTAAAGACACTCTTTGGATAATAGATGCATAATCGAGCACTGTGTAGTGGAACGCAGCAGTCTCTCTGTACTGCCCAGACTTGTTTTCACTCCAGCTGCTTCTATTGCCAAATGCAATTTCAAACTTTTAGCTGAGGTATATTTGAGGATGCACATTTATCACTCAGGCTCTAATTATGGAAAAGGCCTTGCTTAAACAAACAATTATTCAGTCTCAACTTGATTACTCAAGTGGACTAATTGGTATTCCTGATTCCAGCTTCAATCTCCTGTGATGCATCCCACAAAGCAGGCTGGACCAGTCAGGACAAGACTGCACAGTCAACTGCATCAAAGAGCCCTCTGCATATCATGCCTTCTTTCTGCTTCTAATTTTCTAACAGGTATGATATGTGTGCAGGTTGCCTGCTGAAGATTCCCAAAGGATCTTCAATTGTAGGTAACAGGACACATGGTGTCCCTTCTCCCTTTCCTCTAAGTTTACTTATTCAGGGTCTCATTCTCTCACTAGCAAGGTTAAATTGTAGTTATTGTTGCCTATATTGTTAATGGCCACATATAATTTAACATTCTCAGAAAGCATTTTCACTTTTAAACACAAGCTCTGGAATTCTAATACAGCCTTTAGCATTACAGCAGTATAATGTGACAGTATTATGTGATTGTAACAGGAGAGCGATAACACAGAATTGGAGAAATACTCTTTCATACGTTTTTCATATAATAACAGCCATGGCAGGCCTGTGGGTGCAGCTCTATGATCCTAGCTTCTGGAGGCAGAAGGAGTGCAAGTTCATAGCTAGCCTAGGCAACTTAGTGAGGCTGTCTCAAAAGTTGAGAACATGCTGGGAATGTAGCTTAGTGGTAGATTGCCTACCTAACACATATAAGGTTCTGAGTTCAACTCCAGGGACTGTCAAGAACAACTTTGAATAGTTGAGTTATGGTTAAAAGTTTTCAGAGTATTATTACATCAGTATATCAGTTATCTGTAGAGAAGCCTGAGGTGACAGCTGGTCCATTGTGTAGAATACAGTGGTGGGAAGTTGTCAGTACTGTGTGATGATGGTGGAGTTGAGACTGCTAGAA
Source organism: Neodon shergylaensis (assembly GCA_025134845.1). NCBI lineage: Eukaryota > Metazoa > Chordata > Mammalia > Rodentia > Cricetidae > Neodon > Neodon shergylaensis. The sequence continues at coordinate 1,818,185 of JABTXL010007882.1, forward strand.
CTACAAAGAAATGATACCATAACTGTATATCATATTTTAAAACAAACACTTGCAGCAAAAATAGTATAAAGACATCAAAAAGAGACACGTGGATGACAATAGAAATGGAGATACAGTGACTCAAAACAATTTGGAGAGAGGAAGAGGATGTCATACAAAATCAGGTTACTGGCTTCCTGGAAGCAGAATGAGAAATAATGTGACCACTTAGTTTTGTAGTCAGAAGGAGTAGGTGTTGGTCATGGCAGCCACATTCTGTTGACACTGAATCTCGAAGTCTTTCCTACTATCACTTTATGGCAAAGAAACTGAATGGGAAAGGAGATGAGTCTCAATGGCTGCGAATTTACAGACAGAGCTTACTCAGCTGCAGCCTTCTCCATTCTTCAGTCCATGTCAGGACAGTCTGCCAGACTGCAGAACTTCTGGCATTAAAAAACTTTTACTTTAATGTAGGTGTGTATGGGTAATTAATACACACACACACACGTGTGTGTGTGTGTGTGTGTGTGTGTATATATGTATATATACATTCTTATGTGAATGCTCAGAAGAAGGCATCAGACACCTTGTCTATGGAGTTACAGGTGAGTGAGAACCTCCTGCTATGGGTGATATGGGTGTTGGGGACCAAACTCATGTCTTCATGATTGAGCAGCACGTGATCTCACCCACTGAGTCACCTGCCATCTCTTCAGCCTCAAGGACCTTGGGATTTCTTCTTTCCTCAGTCTTAGTGGGAGGGCTTGCCTATAAATCTCTCCTGACTTTATTCCTGTCTGCCACCTATCATGTCTTTTGTCTTTACTCTTCTATGTTTCTTGCTCTTGGTCTGTACAGGGCCTTGGAGATATCAGACTCAACCTTCTTTATACTTCTCTGTAGGATGCCCATATGGTAGTGCTGACTAACTTTAAAGGCAAAGTATTCCCAAGGGGCTATATACTTTTGCATCATCCCCTTCTTCCTATCCTGACTAACACTTTCTTGTTTTGTGATCTGATTTTATGAAAAGAGACCCCATGGGAGTGTTACTGGGCCCCTAGTGACACTTTTTCAGTTTACTGATCCTATGACTTCCCAAGCCCTCAGTTTTCTCTGCCTTGGCACTTCCAACTTCTTTTTCATTTATCTATTCTTGTAGGACTTCTATTTTCTCAAGCTTTTGCCTCACAGTCAATCTGATATGTCTGTAGAAAATTGAACTTCACTGTGAACATACTTAAAGCTGATTACCATGGGTATCTTTTGAACTTGAAGAGGAGGACATATGGCTTGATAATCCAGTGCTTCATAAGTCTACATACTAGCACACTTGAGCTTCAGTGCGGACACTATTGGAACCCACAGTAAAATGAAGCGGATTTTTAAACTTAAAGTACTGGCTTTTTAAATTTTGTGTCTTTTAGCAACTTCTGATGACAGTCTTTAAAGCAATTCCATAAGGACTGTCCTATAAAACTATATGGCATAAGCATATACACCCTGCCAACTTTTAAACTCTATTTAGGTAGTGGCTTCTCATTAGTTACAGAGGAAGTGACCAGTTCTATATGATGCTCAGATTCATGAAATTGCAAAACTTGGTGCTGCATCTTAGTTCTGGCATGTGGTCATAAGTAAGGTGAAAAACACAGGAGAGCAAAGAAATCTTTTTGTTTTGTCATTAAAATTCTAAGCAGCCATTTTCTTGAAAAAGTCTAAACAGCATCCTTCTTAATAGCCGATCTAATTTCCTACAGCCTCACTGCTGATTGAGATGGAGGAGATTAATGGAACATGGCCAAGTTCATTCTTAGTGGGCAGCTGTGATAGATGGAATGCCACTGGCTGCACTGCACCAGATATTCCAACAACTCCTGTTTCTGACAATACACTGTCCAGCATATCGATTATGCTAACCTTTAGCTGTAAATCCATGTCTGGAGTAGAGAACTGCAAAAAAGCTCATTTGTCAAGCACAGCCTTAATCAAAGATTATAATTGGCATTAATGAATCCTCAGTAAAAGAACCTGCTTAGAGAATCGGTTAAAGATTAGTCCACGGCAGTGTGTCCATCAGTCTTCGCCATCTGGAATGAAATCTGACAGCTGTGCGGGGAATCGAGGGAGGTGGTTTGGGAATTTTTCGGAGTTGTTTTTTTTTTTTGTGATAGGCAGGTACCCACATTCATCATGAATTATATTTGGATTGGATTGAGTAGATGACCTTTTGGCAAGACTTGGCTTGATCATTTTTTAATCTTCTCTCATAGGAAATCCATTGAAAAGATAATTTAAACATCTTACACAGAGGAAGCAGAGGGCCAGTTTAAATTTCATTCAAGAGTCATGTATTTGTCAGTCATGGCTTGCAGACATTTTACATGCGTATTTCTTAAGTGAAATTAGACCTCGCTCAACCTCTGCTTCCAAAGATCAATGCTAACAGCACAGAAGGGATTGGTTTTATTTTTCTCACGCTGGATTCCATTTTGTTGGTATCATTTGTGCCTTAATGTCGTTGCATTAGAGAAATATTCACTCTCTTCTCTGTTTTCTTATCCTTTCCTCCCTTCGTCAATATATTACCCATGAAGCTAGGGCTAACAGGAGCCAGAAACTCTTTTAATCTGGGGAAAGGCTCAGTCTTGTCCCTTTGTGAGTTACCTTTTATTTCCACCCCTCCACTCCTAGGAAAAAAAAAACAGCCAAGTTCTCTCCATCTCTGTAAGAAACATCTTCTCCATATCTTGTTCTGCCTCCTTAGAAAAGTTACCAATAGTCATATCAGAGCCAAAGAGAAGGAAACAAAGATAGATCTTCCTGCCACAAAGGCTTCCTGCCATTATGTCCAGCCTGCAGAGCCAAGGGGCAAAAGTGCAGACTCTGTAGTCAGATATTCCTTCAACGTTATCACCGTGAATATATTTCATTCTTGAAGCTCTCTGATGCCTGTCTCTTTTACATTTTTACCTTTACTTTCCAAACAGCTAGTCTCAAAAAATGCACAATGTTTTGTTATCAACATTGGCTAGATTCCAAGAATTTGACGAATGTTCTCTGATTTATTTTTAATCTCCACTTCATTGTACTTCCTTGACCTTGTAGTTCTAAGTAAGTATTACTTTCACACTTACTGTAACTTATTCCTCCTTTTTGGATGAGTTCTCGATTACAGAAATAATTTAAAAGCCCATAAGGGGATGGACTGTTCTGAAGCCCCAGAGCTTCTCCCTATCCATCTTGAGCAGGCATTTAACGTTCTGAGTAATTTTAAGGTTTTCACTAAAACTTTTGATCTGAGTTCACCTTCTTATTTAGCTTCTCTAGGATCATGAATTATAGGCTCAATGTCCTTTATTTATGGCTAGAAACCAAATATGAGTGAGTACATCCCATGTTCCTCTTTTTGGGTCTGGCTTACCTCACTCAGCATAGTGTTTTCTATTTCCGTCCATTTGCATGCAAAATTCAAGAAGGCACTATTTTTTACTGCTGAGTAGTACTCTAATATGTATATATTCCATACTTTCTTCATCCATTCTTCCATTGAAGGGCATCTAGGTTGTTTCCAGGTTCTGGCTATTACAAACAATGCTGCTATGAACATAGTTGAGCATATACTTTTGTTGTATGATAGGGCATCTCTTGGATATATTCCCAAGAGTGGTATTGCTGGGTCCAGGGGTAGGTTGATCCCGAATTTCCTGAGAAACTGCCACACTGCTTTCCAAAGTGGTTGCACAAGTTTGCATTCTCACCAGCAATGGATGAGTGTACCCCTTTCTCCACAACCACTCCAGCCTTGGACTTCCCACAGGGCAGGGAACCCTGATTGCTCTTCTGGCTGACGAGGGAGGGGGACTTGATTGGGGGAGGGGGAGGGAAATGGGAGACGGTGGCGGGGAGGAGGCAGAAATCTTTAATAAATAAATAAATTAAAAACCTTTTGATCTGAGTGTGGAATATTGATTGTTCAAGACTGAGAGGGATATTGGGGAACAGATACCACAACATGATTACACAGAAAAAAATAAGCTGAATTGTGCTGTGTACGAGTGAAACCACTATAGTTCCATATTGCTTAGTTTGGAAGAACTTGAACAGTGGCACTTGACAGCTCAAAACATGAAATGATAAAGCTAAGAAAAACACTAATCCAAGGTGGTCAGTATATACCTTAGACTGTATGCATATTACTGTAGACTGTTGGCATTTTACACTATATGTCATAGGCATATTCATTGATTATGTGCTAATAATAAAAGGAAATAGCTCTCCATTTGTTGGTAGATGCAAAATCAGAAAAGGAATTTTAAGCATGTATTCTTCTATCAAATAATTGTGAAATATTTAGATACTTACTTAGTATGGTGACAGGTGCAGGTGAAACAACATCACTAGAGAAGCCTTGATCTCCAATATCATGGGATGCACATTCTGGGTGAGTGTCAATCATCACTGCATACTAAAAAAGGTCAGGGAAATCAGAACACATACAGATCTACTAAAGTTAAGAATTTCAATGATGATGTAAATTATCATTTCTGTAAATTCAAAATAAGTTAAAGATGTATATTAAGACACTCAAAATATACCCCATCTCTTGACTCAGAGCCAAGTTATCTGGAAAATTCGTGTCTTCAGAGTAAAGTGGCATAAGTTGTTTCAGCACACACACTAAAATAAGTTGCTCTCTTGGAATATTCAATTAGAATATTTGGCATCAAGTAGATACATGCTGTACTTTTAGTGCTACCACTGGTACTTAGGATGTTGGAAAAATTGTGACACATACTGTGTACAATATTGTGCTACACAAAGAATGGGCCACTTCATGTTACTTGTAGAACAATAATTCAGGGCACTCCCAGAATCCCAGAATCACAAATGAAGTTCTGAGATGTTAGATAATGTCTTTTCAGTATTAATGTTAGGCAGTGGCAGAATGTAGATTTGAACCAATGTCTCCAAAGTCCAGGCTTTCTCTGTACCAACTTTGTGCAGGACTTCTTTTCTCAGGGTCATAACAGCCATCTTTCTTCATGGGAGGTGTTCAGAAGCCCTTGGAGTGTGGATGTATCCATATCTATCTGCTACTGTCTCTACAATTTCCATAGTAAACTGTAAGGCCCTTTGTTTTTAATCTCTTAGACAAAATGAAAAACAAAACAAAACCAAAACAATAAGAAAAAAATTGCCCAAGTTAATGAGTGACAGTGGCATTATTAGATTCACATTGTTATGGAAGGGAAGATATTTCTCATTCTTTCCATCAAACCACACGTGCATATACATGGACAAAGTAAATTGTTAAAATGCTGTGAATATATTGTTAAACCATATTAACATTCATTTAATTACATATAACTTGCTATAATATATTATCTGAAAATCCATTCTATCTATCTTGTGGTTAATCCAGTATCATTTTCTCCCCATGTGATTTTAAAAGTTTCTCTTTATTAGGTGGGGACATGAATTTTAAAAACAATCGTGCATTGTCTTCTTTTTGAGAGACAAATATTAGGTTTTATCACCATGTCATGTATTACAAACCCCAACTAAGCTGCATATCTTAATAATATTGCCAATTATTATAAATCATGAATACTAAACACTATCAGTAATAAAAGCTCATTGCATAATAGTTAGTGGTTCTAGTTTCTGAACATATTTTCATTCCATCATCAATTTTGTTTGGGCTTTAAAAGCAGCAGTTGAGATATACTTCATTATTAGGGCCAAATGGGAAGAGAGTTTATTCAATCATTTGAGCAGCTGAAAAGAGCAATATAGACATTTTGTAATAATTTAATTTGCTTAGTTGATTAGGTTCTGTTAATCTCCCCTTCTCCTTAAAATGACACAGTGCAAAAGTAGAAAAATTAGTTATGATTTTGATGACAATTATGTGGATACATCTCTCTCTGGCATAATAATGTTGAATCAAGGTCCTTCAGGAAATATATCCTTATTTCATGTTAGCTTATATGTATGATAGGTTTTGCTGTTGGGATTTAAAAACCTAACGTGAAGCAATTCACTAGAGAAGACATTCTCTTTCCTTTCACTTTCCATGTATTTTGAGTATTGCTACACCAAATTTGCTTCACTGAGAATGAAATGTGAAAGAATGAACACCATGAAAACAAAATATGAACATAGTATTCATGAGGCAGGGACTCTGAGTTTAGGTTCAGAGGCTCATGCCTGTTGACTCCAGCTTGGCTATTTTGAAGAAGTTGAAGACTTTGGAACTTCTGTTATGTTCAAGGTCAGATGGTACTTGTAGTTTCTCATTGTGTTGGGAAGATCATGAAAGTATTTGGAAAACTCTGAAGGCCAAAGCGACCTCCAAATTGGTTGGGTTTCCATATTGACACCAGATAATCCTGATTGCTTTTTGGGGACCCTAACTTTGGAGTCTTGTCCCTTCCTTGCTCTGGAGCAGGAGAAGAAAATCTATATACTTCATTCTACAGTAAGCACTGAGGGTAGAAAAGATAGAAAATCCTTGATAAAAAAAAACACATGAAGTTCTTCTAGAGAATCTGACTGAATAGCTGTGGGCTTTCCAAATGAACAGACACCAGTAACAATCCTGAATCCTGGCTCTGTCTCCATGTGGCTGCATCACTTTTTTTTGCCTCAATTTTCCTTTCTTTCTTTCTTTCTTTCTTTCTTTCTTTCTTTCTTTCTTTCTT
>JABTXL010007882.1:1824995-1851860 GCA_025134845.1 Neodon shergylaensis
CTCTCTCTCTCTCTCTCTCTCTCTCTCTCTCTCTCTCTCTCTCTCTCTCTCTTTTCCAAGACAGGGTTTCTCTGGAGCTTTGGAGCCTGCCCTAGAACTAGCTCTTGTAGACCAGGCTGGCCTTGAACTCACAGAGATCCACCTGCCTCTGCCTCCCAAGTGCTGGAATTAAAGGTGTGCACTACCACCACCCAGCTCAATTTCCATTCTTTTGTGAATTGAAGTTAATTAAACCAAATCACTAATTATAACAACTAAATTACACAAATTACACATCCAAGCATTTATTCCATTGACTGATTTATATTAAGTGCTTAGTAATTGATTTCCAAAATTTATAAGCTAGAATTGTCCTTCTCAAGACATGCTCATTCAGGATGAAGAAAAACATATAGAGCTCTTAGATTCTAAGATGCTGTCATAGATTCAATACTATAGTTAAGGAATCCTAGTTACAGGAATCGAATTCCGTAACCATCTCCATTAGTGTTTCCTCAATTTCATTTCTTCATAAACATACAAACTTTGTAAGCAGGAATATAGGAATGAGTCTATGACTGTGAGAGTGAATATATTTAAAAAATAAGAGGAATGATGGGTGATGCCCAAAGATAACAGAAGATGAGGGGGAGTACACTTATTTTCCACTCTCTGGCTGGGCTTCCAAGTATCCCAATCAACACTCAAGTTGTCTTCTTTTTTTTTTTTGGTTTGTTTTTGTTTTTTTAGATAAGGTTTCTCTTTGTAACAACCCTGGATGGTCTGGAACTAGCTATTATAGACCAGGCTAGCCTTGAACTTATAGAGATCTGCCTGTCTCTGTCTCCAGATTGCTGAGATTAAAGATGTACACCACCAACCAACTTCAAGTTGTCTTCTTAATATCACCAGATATCTGTCATTTTTTTTGTCCATCATCAGAGGGTCACTGCCTCCTAATTCTTGCTTTAGTTTTTCCCAGTATTTCTGGGAATCTGAGCCTAGTCTGCATATACTGTTGTCTGGTTAGAGTTTTTCCTTACTACTATATTTTTTAGTAGATTCCTATGTGTCATTTACTATCCAAATATCTTTCCTTTGTTCAGTGAATTCTTATGCAAAGGTCTTAAGACTGATGGTCTATTCTTCATGTATGTATTTTGACAGACACCAAGTAAATAATAATAATAAAATTTAAACTAATAAAGACTCTCATGGTTGAAAACCTATTATATGCTAATTGCTATTTATGATATCTATCTGTCTGTATGTATACCTATCTACCTACATGTGTGTAAACATATATATGCAAATATAAGTTCATTACACAGGATCTATAATTTTGTTCATTTTAGAGATAAAGTTTAATTTGTCTAGGGTGTGCTGGTTAGTTTTATACCAGCTTAATACAAGTTAGAGTCACTGGAGAAGAGGGCGCCTTGAAACAAAAATGCCTCCCTAAGATCAGGTTATAGGCAGGCTTTCAGGGCATTTTCTTAATTAGTGACTGAGAGGAGGGGGCAGCTCATGGTTCTATGTTATATAAGAAAGCAGGTTGAGCAAGCCAAGAAGAACAAGCCAGTAAGCAGCAGCCTTCCATAGGCTCCAGGTTCATGCCCTGTTTGAGTTACTATTCTGATTTCTTTCAATGATAAAAAATGATATGGTATGCCAAGTATGTCCTTTCCTTCCCAATGTGCCTTTTGGTAATGGTGTTTTATTGAAGCAATATAAATTCTAACTAAGACACAGGGTCACAAACAAAGGGAAAAAAAATAGTGTTTGTACACTCACCCAACATGGTTTCATGATGTTCTTTCTATAACGCTGAAACTTATTGTGTGATTTCTTTTGGGAGTATTACTTGGCACATAGTAGGAACTTAATAATTGTTTACTGAATAAATGTTTATATGAATGCTAAAAAGATATTTATCAAATTAGTAATTGCTAATCAGTGCAGTTATATTTAGTTGATTGGCATAGAGCATTTTTCATTACTGAAGTATAATAATGGCACTCAATTTCACAGTTTGCGTAATTTTTATCATAAATTTTCTTGGCAAAAAGAATATGTCTCAGAAATAAATAATTATAAGTTCCATGGATTTTAGTATTTAACTCACGCTGTTAAATAATGTTTAATGTGTTAACTGCAGCGATTTCTTGTTTTCTCTAATTCACTAATTGAAGGTCTTTATGTATGAGCAAAAGGAGATGATACAGTTTTTCCATTTGCAAAGAACTAAATGAGCATATGTCCATGTTTTCAAGAAGCCATAATCTTTGATTTGTGATAAAAAATCAAATTACACCATATAATTATGAAAGTAACTTTCTCCTCTGTGTTCTTTAGTTTTCAGGTATATTTGAGATCTTATTGTTAGATTTGGGCTTTTGAACTTGATTCAAATATTTGCACAGACTTTATCTATGAGAGTAGAATGGAAATAAGAGTAATATTCTTTGGGATACGTTAGATTTCATTGAATCAGTATTCGTTACCAAATTCCATGCAAAATAATTTCTTTTTGAATTTCAGAAAGCATTAATCCAAAGACATATCTCATATCCTCTTCTGAATTTACTTAAGAGATTAGGTTACTGATTGCTCTTTGGGCTGACGAGCGAGGGGGATTTGACCGTGGGAGGGGGAGGGAAATGGGAGGCGGTGGCGGGGAGGAGGCAGAAATCTTTAATAAATAATTAAAAAAAGCAAAACAAAAAACAAGAGAAATTGTCCCAGATTTTATAAAGACAGACAGTACAAGTAGTCTAGACAGAAAAATTGCAGACCATATGGTCAAAGCAATGCTACTAAACAATCTTATCTGGAAAGGAGTGACCCTGGAGCACAGACAGGTTTGTCATGGCCTAAAAAATAAACACTGTCATGCATGAATGAACAAAAAAAAGAGATTAGGTTAGATTAAAAATGAAAGGAACATTATCAGGATTGGAAGTGATAGGTACACATCTATTATGGACGTATCTTCATTTTAAACAAGGTTACCTTTAAAACTAATATTGCTCCATAATGATCAATTGGGTAAAAGTAAATATTTGTACTGGGAGAGACCAATTTGAGTAAAAATTTTTGGTTCTCACCATCTCAATTTTAGAATATTTTATCTTCTCCTCATTTGGTGTTTAATTGTTTAAAACAGAACAAGATAAAACAAACTCAACCACATGGTAGTGATTTAGATTGCATGATGAAAATGATCTTTTCCAGCTTTCTTCCTTTTTGCTTTCCAACCATTACACCCCACTTCCCTACATTCCTTTAAGCAATGGGTGCCTGTGCTAATGGAGTAGAAAGATCTATGGGTAGCTTGTAGAGACACATTTACCTTACTTGCTGAAAACCAGGTAGATAGCTGTTGTTCTGTCTTTCTGCCCTTGTTTCTGTCTGTGCCTTGCAAAGGATGTCCACAGATGTAGCAGGTGGTTCAGTGCTGGCATGCTAAGCACAAAGAGAGGTGTCATCACATTAAGGGTGCCGGGGTAGATTCTGTTGTTAAGCATCTGAACCAAGGCCAAGAACTGCTGTCATGGCTTCCTATTAACAAAGAACAAATGATTTATTTGTTTAAGCCATAGCGAATGGAATCTGCTATCACTTCCAGCCAAAAAGTTAACATAGAATTCATGAGAAGCCTAGGAGCACTTGAGGAGAACTCTATGGAGGAAATGAACCTATTCCTTTCATTCTCAGAGGAGCCATTTTGTTCTCCCTTGGTGCCACATCAAGATGAGGAAAAGAACAACAACCTTGTGACCTTTCCTTGGAAACTTGTCAGTCTATCATGGTTAATGACTGAGTAAAAAGGCGCCTGGGAAAATGACTTCTTCATTTCTTGAGGAAAATGTATCTCTTGTTTAACTATTGTTTGTTTCTATGAGGCTCCATAAAAATGTCCATTGGCCTACAGGACCTCATCCACCTTGAGATGGTTCTTCTTCAGTCACAGATGATGATAAGCCACTGAAGAGTTTAAATAAGAGAGTCATGAATACTTTAATGTCTTGAAAAGAACAATCTTGCTGCATCATGGAAAATGACCAATGGGGAATGGTTCTAAATACAGTCATATAATTAAGAATTTATTTAATTGATTTAAATCAGAGATAATGGCAGTTGGATAAAGACACTTTTGTTACTGGCAGTTGCGATATTGTTAGGATTGGGAATGAATCATTTGCTAAATGTGTTTAGGAGGTAGGCAGACAGATTGAATTGTTATCAAGGATATGAATGCTGTGAAAAAAGACCTCCCAAAAAATTGACCCCCCCACCAAATACTTCAATATCTCCTGATTGCTCCTTGAATGAATTCTGATTCTCTTATTTCAGGTTGGAAAGATCCAAGAACTGGGTCAGAACACTAAACTTCCACTTGTAGACTCACCCATGATGTTTGGATGGGCTTAAGGGGTTTCTGGCCCTTGGATGATGACAATGTATAAAAAAAGCCGTAGTCACTTCAGGTGGTCATTTTTATCATGACCACTGGCAGGATTAGTTACCTTTCTGCTGCTGTGAGAAAGCACCATGACTAAGGCAGCCTGCAGAAGAAAAATGTTTATTTAGACTTACTTTTCTAGAGGGATAAGAGTTTATGTTGGTTACAATACAAATAGGAACCCAAGTAGTCACTTCTTGAACTGCAAGCATGAAGCAGAGAGAGCAAGCTGGGAGTAGTGAGACTTTTTAATCTCAAAGTCCCCCCGTGATGTATTTACTCCAGCCAGGCTTCATCACTTCTCTCCCCCGAGAAAGCACCACTAACTGGGGACCAGGTGTCCAAATGCCCCAGCCTATGGGGAACATTCCCTTTCAAATCACCATTACATTTGAATTTGTCCTGCTTACCTTCCCAATATTATTGGCCAATAGTTTCCTAGCTGACATGGAAGATTTCAGGATAAATATACTCATCATGGCTCCTTATTCTTTTAGACTGTCTTCTCTGAAGTCTATTACTGCTTCCCTCTTCAGATTCTAGCTCTGCTAAAAATACCTTGGCCCTGACCTGAAGCACAGTGTACATTTTGATCAATATAATAAACTCTCTTTCCCCATTATTTCTGCTGGGAAGAAACCTGTACTTAGGAAATGATTGCCTTTTTCCATAAATATTATTTTTGTAAATTTAGATTTTAAGAAATATTTAAAAACTAATAGAAAGCTTCCCTATACTCCCACAGATGATTGCCTCCTTATTATTAACTTACATTATCCACTATTATAGTATCATGCAGAAAAATGGCCACACATAGTTAAAAGTGGAAGAAGAAATTCTATCAGTGAGCAATAGCCACCATTAAACCTATCACAATCCTGTGAACCACAAGGGAATTTGATCCCAGGTCACTGAGGGGGCCTGAGGCAGCAGCATTTACCCAGACTCTGGGGAGCTGGAGATGCCTGTGGAAAGGCCCCGAAAGGCCATGTCAGAGCTGTGCTCACAAGGCAGTAGACTTGCAGAGTTAGGAAAGAACCAGGTAGCTTGAGCCTCATTTTCTCACCACAGAGTTTTCAATGTCATAGGAATGAAAAGGCTGCAAGGCCATGCCAATTTTATTTTCTTCAACCCAGCTCCTTAAATTGGAGCAGCAGGCTAGAGCCAGGGGGATTCGTGGACACATGTCCAGCCCCATAGCTACTGAGGCGTGCTAAGTGAACAGAAACAAATGAACACGTACTCAATAAAAGATTGCATATGTGTAGCTGTGACCTCATTTCTACTCAGGGAAGTCTGCTGTCTCAAAGCTTCCGCTGGCTCCGTAGGGCCAGGCATTCCCCTGCGCACACACTTTTGGGGGTGGGAGTGGGGACTGAGTATGTCTACCTCCGAGAAAACAGATCCCGTTTCTTGCCAGGGTCAGTATCCATTAGACCATAGCCCAGGAATACTTACAAGCCATTTATTTGCTTTTTATTTGGTCTCTCAACCCTGACACTGCTGGTCTTCCTTTCTGGGGTGTAAAGATAAGTTCACACAGGAAAACGTAGGTTTTCTGAAATTATCAATGCTTTGAAACTAAAATCAGTTGCTCTCTCCTTTGACAGAACAGCACATCACCTGCCCAGAGCAAGAAGTAGAGTGCTCTCTCAAAAAGGGCCAGATGGGTTCGTCAATAATTGACTGTGACAGCCTAGGAATAGTCAGGCTCTCGGAGAAGCAGGCCAGGTCTCTGGTGCTCATTCTGCAGTTACCCCCTCTCCAAATCTTATTCTTAGCTGCTATTAGTTTTAAAGCCCCGAAAATGGAATAGGCCTGCTAGACTACCTTTAGTCAAAAATCATTCTCCTCCCATTCTGAGACAATTTAGTACACTACCTTAGGTCATGAATAGGAGGCAGAGGGGTCAAGCATTCACATTGAATGCCTAGGAGTGGACTTGCTAACTTTGCCTAGGCATTCCCGAGAAGAGGCTCTAGTTGCTGTCAATCTTCCAGAACTTAGCGACCAAGAAACAACCAAGATCAGCACCATGAGGCCCTTGCTGCCTTTTCAATGCAAATGTAAGCTTGACTTCAGAGTCTTTCAGAGTCTTCAGCTGCTATTGTTAGCTCTGCAGGAGTTATGAATGCTAACTATGGGAAATTAACTCATAGTGTGTTTATGCTGGTGGCCTTTTAGGGATATCTAACATAGTTCCTGCACATTGGAGACAAGTAAACAAGCTCAGGGACGTTAAACAATTTGCTAGGTCTGCGAGCCACTGTGAGGCATATTAGAGACTAGAGAGTGCACTTGTCAATGCAGGCAACTTTTTTTTTTTAAACTAGTTTCCATTATGTCATTTTTAACCCATGGATGGCCAGAGGACTTCTAGATTCTTTGCATTTTCTCATTTTCTCATTAGTGGCTGAGCCTCAGATAATATAGATGAAAGTTGGAGTAAAAATTCCCCTTTTTACATTATGTTTGTAGCACACCAGAAGTATGTTAAATGGCTGAGTAACTGTATATCTGTGTTGTGGGGGGATATTTTACCACTTTACCAATCTCAAAGCACTCATATTTGTCTAATAGCCCAACACCCAGCAATTATTTTCAGATTATGTTAATGTGTTGCTTTTTTCCCTTCCTCTCAAAGCACTTCACTTGTAGATACTGCAATCTGTTTATACGTGATGCTAAAAAGGGAAGGTTATTATTAGCTGGGAACTTGGCAATGTTAGCTAGAGAGGGCTTTCTATGACTTGCATATTATAAGCTAAGAAAGGCCAAGCGTAAGAGCTTAAACTCTCCCATCCCTTTGCCGTCCCGACCAACACTTAGCTCATCTATTCTTCTTTCTGTACTAGAATGAGAGGGATGTAATAACTGCCAGGCTCTGGGGGATTTATTGTATTTGTGGGAAATCCAGATTATTTTGTATCAAGGCCTGAGGTACCTCCCCAAACAAGCCTAGACTACAAAAAGACAAGAGTACCCTTCCTCTGTTTTGAGCAAAAGGGCTAATTTATTCCCTTCTTCATCCCCAGAGCTTAGTGAGAATGCAGTGAGTATGGCAATCAAAAGGCAGGGATGATGTCTTTAGTCATGTCTAAAAATGAAATTAAATCCAGGTCTATAAATAAGTATTTAAATATCAAAACAGAACTGATCTACCCCTAAGGCTGAGGGATTATTGCTGGGGATTGGAGGCATAAGAGTCTGAACAGGAAATTTGCTATGAGATTGTATCTCCCAGAAATATTAGAGAAACTACAACCATGAAGTCTTAACAACAGAGTTGCCTAAACATGACCTGAACAAGGATATCAATAGACATTCTAAGATGGTCATGGAAGGCTTAAGACCTTATTATGCCCAGACAAAGAACTACAGACAACCAAGGCATGCTGAGAACAGGACAAACGCCCTTTCCCAGAGAATAAATAGCACACCAATTGGTTTTCCAATACCAAATAATCAGCCCTGAGAACATGTGTACAAGTAACATTTTACAGATTGAACAGGTTGTATTTATATATTTAGGAACACAGACAGACAGACACACACACACACACACACGTAACAAGAATGAAGAAAAAAGAGGCTGTGAATTTGAACGAGGACAAGGGAGTTGGTCCATGAGATATTTTGGAGGGAGGAAAGAGAAGAAATGATAAAATTGGAAATGATATAATTTCATTAGACTTCCAAACAGTTTTTAAAAGTATTCAAAGCATCAGGGAGAATCATATCTCAGCACTAATCTAAAATAATACCACTGGCATATACCATGAGCAAATTTGGATAGCACCAGTATGGAAAAATAAATAATATTTGTTTGAAAAACTCAATACAAAATTTAAAAGAAAACACTGTGAAGGAGATTGGGAGCTATGTAGAAAGGTTGGTATTTCTATATTAAAAATCTTTTTTAAAAAATCAATAAAAGATAATGAAATTCCCCCAATAAAAAAATAGAGAAAAGAACATAAGCAAGGAATTCTCTTAGAAAATATTCACATGCTAATTAAATGGAAAAAGCCACTAAACATTCCTTGTAAATAAAATCATGTGTGAATATTAATATCCTCATAGCTTTTGAGAAGATGGTAATGAGATCACCATAGTCAACAAAAGAAGCCAGGTGCAGCACAGCAAATATCATGTGCTTTTCTAATTTGTGGATCCTAGATATTATGTAGAATCATAGAACCATATAAGACACAAAGGTAGGAGATGAGGGAATGAAGATTGAAGGCAGCGGGAAAAAGGAGGTTAAAGGGCAAGACATGGAGCAAATATTCTCAAAGTACATGGAATATTCAGGAAGTTGGGTTTTACAATCCAGCACCATATTTGGTGAACATGCCAATAAAAACATAATCATTTTCCTTTTCTTTTGACCAAGGAAAAAAGTACTAATATTACAAACCCAGGAGTCTTAGGCCAGCATCAGGTTCATATACTGAGCTCAAATATCAGGAAAGACTTTAAGCACATACTGCAATTGTAAAAGTTCAGGGCTTTTATTTTTGAGCGGGTCTCACAGCAAAACATAATGGTACAATATTTACAAACAGGTAGTTTTGTTTTAAATTGCACTTTTTTCTTGGGTTGTTTGTTTATATCTTATCATTTGCTCATACATCAGGATGAGAAATAGTTCCTGTGGAAATCTCTGCACATAGTAGTGTGTGGAAGTCGTACTCACTGCTTCAGTCATTCACAAGTGGTCACTCTAGTACACACATATTTGAGGTGGGCAATCACAGGCTGATGCAGTCATGGGCTGATGTAGCCATGGGATGACTCCTTTAGAATCCTGGCTGAAATTGAGCTGTTTGAATAATTTAATCTCAGATATGAAGATGAGTATAGTCAAGTTAAGTATCTACTTCGGTAGTGAACACTGTGACCTGCTTTAAGTTTACTTACATAGACATTTTGTTTCACACACACTGATGTCAGAACTGTGAATAACCATTTTACATAAAATTTTCACTGCAATGAAAATCAAGTAACATGCATTGCACTGTAGAAAATATAGAAATGTAGAAAATGCTCCAAAAGTGATACCTAACCCTTATTAGCCACAAAACGATCAGGGTCCTAGAAATAGAATCATGTCTAGTTATGACAACTGACAAGGTAGGAAATATCAAAGTTTCTTTGACTAATTTATTTCCACCATCTATCAGAAGTTATTAAGTTGCCAACAAGTAAACCTGTAAATTGGCACAATGCCTTTTTAGAGATTTAAAATGTAAAGGAACCATGGTATGCATCTCTGTGTGTGTTGTATGCAATTTTTAAAAATCATGTTTTGTTTTGCAAGGTCATTATGATATCATGCTTATATTAATTACTGTAAGTAACTGTGTGGTGAGACAGTCTACATGCACAGATTAATTGTTAGAAATTAGAACATCAAATTCATTAAACAGAAAAGAATACATCCCTTTTTAAAATAAGAAGAGCAAAGTCATCCTCGAGAGTGATCCATGGGAGGACAGTAATGTCAAACAATGAAAGTGCCAACAGACAGACAGCGACAGCAGCCAGTGTCTTATTACTTCTTATGTCTAGTCTTTAAAATCGTGCTGCTGACTTAAGAGTCAATTTTTGAATCAATGGAATTACATTATATGCATGTTTTAAATGTACTTATTTATTTTTGAGAACAAGTCTCACTCTAGAGTCCAAACTTGTGATCATTCTGCCTGAGTCTCAAATGGTGGGCTTTTTGGTAGCAACACTCTCTGAAAGGTTTATTTCTTTCTAAACTTGCATTTTTCTTTTTTGCACTCATGTATTTTATTTGACTTTCCATAGCTTTATTGAGAAATAATTGAGAAATAAAAATTTTATAAACTTAAGGCGCATGACATGATATTTTGATATATGTAGCTGTCGTGACACAGTGCCACAAAGAAGTGAATTTCAAACTTATTACCTCCTGTAGTTACCTTTTGTGTATGTGTGTGTGGAGAGATGTACTCTCTTAGCAAGTCTGAAGAATCTAACACAATATGATGATCAACAGTGAAGGCCATTCCTGTGGCCTCCAGAATATCCCACATACCCGAAGCTCTGTATCCTTTGACCAGAACCGTCCTAGTTTCCTATACCTTGCAGCCTCCAGCTGCATTCAACATCAGAAACTAGCAGTGTTGGGAAGACAGGGTATCCTCATATGGAACAAAGAAACTGGATTCCTAACTCTCTCTTATACAAAACCAACTTGAGGGATCAGAGAGCTGACTCAGCAGTCTATTTTTGGAGGGGGTCATATACGAAAACATTTCCCAAGACTCATGTAAATTATCTGTTTTTTCGCTTTTATTTCCTTTTAGCAGTTTGCCAGGTTTACATTTTGAATTTTTATACTTATTTATTTATTTATTTATTTATTTATTTATTTATTTATTTCCCAACTCAGTTCCCTTCCCTCCTCTCCTCTGGGCCCCTCCCCTCTCCCTTCCCCTGCCCACCCCATGGACTCTTACGTTTCTATTCAGAAAATGGCAGGCCTCCCATGGATATCAATAAAGCATAGCATATCAAGTTGCAGTAAGACTAAGCACCTATCCTTGTATTAAGGTTGAGCAAATATGAAGAAAAGGGTCCTGAAAGCATGTAAAAGAGACAGAGAAAGTCCCTAATCTCACTGTAGAGTCCCACAAGAAGATCAAACTACACAAGTGTAACATATATACAGAGTGCCAAAGTCAGTCCCTTGCAGGCTCCCTGGTTGTTGGTTCAGTCTCTGTGAACCCCTAAGAACCCAGGTTAGTTTATTCTGTGGGTTTTGTTTTTTTGTGTGTGTGTGGTGTTTTTGACCCCTCTGGCTCCTACAATCCTTCTTCCCCTTCTTCTGTAGGATTTCCTGTACTCTGCCTAATAGTTGACTGTGGGTCTGAATCTGTTGCCATCAGTTGCTGGATGACGTCTCTCTGATGATGACTGGGCTAAGCCTCAATCTGTAAGTATAGCAGAATACCCTTAGGTATCATTACATTGACATTTTCCCAGTCATGTTTGATTCTGTCCCAGGTTTCTGGGTCATCCAGCCTCTGGGACCTGGTGCTCAAGGCAGTGCCAAGGGTGGGCTCACTCTTGTAGCATGGGTCTCAGGCTGGACCAGTCATTGGCTGACCACTCCCACAATCTCTGAGCTTCTTTTAACCCAGCACATCCTGTAGTTAGGACAGACTGTAGGTCAAAGGTTATATGGCTGAGTTGGTATCCCAATCCTTCCGATGGAAGTCTTGCCTGGTCAGAGGAGATGGCCAGGTCAGGCTGCATATCTGCTATTGCTAGGACTCTTTTTTAAAAATTAAATTATTTTTTTTAATTTTTAGTACAATCTATTTTACATACCAATCCAAGTTCCCTTTTCCTCCTCTCCTCCCACTCTGCCCACCTTCTTCCCAGGTTACACTTATCCACTCCTCAGAAAGGTTAAGGCCTTCCATGGAGAGTCAACAAGGTCTGTCTTAACACTTGAGGCAAAGACCAAGGTCCTTCCCCATGTATGTAGGCTGAGCAAGATAACTGTCCATAGGGGATGGGCTCCAAAGAGCCAGTTCATGCACTAGGAATAAATACTGGTTCCACTGCTACTGGTTCCACAAACTGTCCATGCCACACAGCTGTCACCCACATTTATAGGGCCTAGTTCAGTCTTATGCTGAGTCTCCAGCATTTAGTCCAGGGTCAGTGAGCTCCACTAGCTAGAGTCAGCTGTTTTTGTGGGTATCCCCATCACGGTCTTGGCTCCTTTGCTCATCATATTGCTCCTCCCTCTCTATGACTGGACTCCAGAGGTTTAGCCCAGTGCTGAGGTATGGATCTATGCATCTGGGTCCATCAGTAACTGGATGAAGATTCTATGATGACAATTAAGGTAGTCATCAATCCTTAATTGTCATTATTGCTAGGCGTTTTAACTGGGGTCATACTTATAAATTCCTGGGAGTTTCCCTTGCAGTGACCTCACTGAAAATATGCCCCTGTTTTCCAGTCGTCTCTTTCAGTACTCTTCCCCCCACACACACCCGACCCCTCCTGTTCCCATCCCCAACTGCCCCCAGTCCACCCATGAAATCTATTCTATTTCTCCTGCCCAGGGACATCTGAGCATTTCCTCCTTGAGCCCTCTTTGTTACTTTTTAAAATTCCAGTCTGACCTAAGAATACAATTTTATCCCTCTGCTTCTGGACATTCAGTTACCTCAGCACTACCGATTGAAGGGCTTGTGCTTTCCGGTAGGTACTCTGGGCATCTGTTATAATCTGGAGATGGAGTTCGGACAACAAATATCCCAAGGAAGAAAAAAGTTCACTTTCTGGGCATTTGACTCCCAGCTGCTGAAATCAAAGGAGGGTCTGGAAACTTTAGGAGGTGACATCAACATGGAGGTACTATTGTAGGGTCACTGGGGGTGAGACATCTTTAACAATACTTTGTTCCTGGCTCCTTTCTCCCATTTTCTGTTTCCTGTCCACCACACCCCTGTCCAGCACCACCATAATATTCCACCTCAATCAAGCAGCTATGCACTAAACCTTTGGTAATTGAAGTAAAAAACAACAACAAAAAAAATCTTACTTCTCTAAGTTAAAGTATTTTCATCATGATGATGCAAAGCTAACTAATGGACATTTTTTGTTGAAGACCACTTGACTGTGAATATGCAATTTATTTTCAGGGTTCTCTATTTTTTCCATTGACCTATGTATGTCTTCAGATGCTATTACCACCCTGTCTTGACTCCAGTAGTTTTGGAACTGACTATGAAGTCAGAAGATGTGACACCACCAGATTTGCTCTGGTTCTAGGATTGTTGGACATGTGGGATCTACACCATTCTGATATTAGATTGGGCATGTATTTTGTCTCTATTCTGATGCCTTGTAGAGAAAGCTTTGCTCAAATATTTGGAAATTCTTTATTGCTGCTTTTAAAATTCTCTGTTTGATTTCTGAAAATTTTATTATAGCATGTCTTGGTGCACTCTTACTTGGATTGATTCTGCTTGGTGAATTCATACTGTCATGCAATTGGATATTCATGTTCCTACCAAGACTTGTGAGGTTCTGAGATGTAATTTCTTTGGATAAACTCTCAACCAGTTTTTCTCTGTTCTGAATATCTACAAGTGCCACAGTTTCTTGGTTGGTCTTCTTGCTGGTCTCTTGTAAATCACACAGACTTTCTGCATTCTTCTTCATTTTTAAAATTTAATTCTAATTTTTTTTAAAAATCTCATACATTTCTATCCCTGTTTCTCTCCTCCAACTCTTACAGTATTCTCCCCATTCAGTCTCAAATAAAAAAGACCTCTTATCTAATTATTATTGTTTTACACACACACACATTGATAGATCTTGCTAAGTCCATTAAAAGTTGACTGTATCTGTATGTGTTTACAGCTAAGCACTTGGGGTTGGATAAAGTATCAGGGACCTTTCCCCTGGAATAGATAGGTTGTACCTCTCTTGGCAGCTTATAATTGCCTGTAGATCTTCATCTAAAGATGAGACCTTTTAAGAGTCCACCCCCCCCCATCTAGGTTGGCATGCAAGTTGGTGTTGTCATTTATGAAGGTTGTGTTTAGGCAACCATATTGTTAATATTTCCTGTATAGATGACACTAGGTCACAGTAGATGATGTCTTTGTCCTCTAAGTCTTAAAATCTTTCTGCTCCCTCTTCCAAGATATGTCCTGTGCCTTGGGTATCGGGTTTGTGTTATAGAATATCAGTTGGGGTTAAACACCCCATAATCAGTTATATGCATTTTGATCAGTTATGGATTTCTGTAATGGTCTCTGCCTACTACAAGAAGATTCTTTGTTGAGGGGTGAGAGCCTTCACTTATTAATGAGTATAAGGATAAGTATTTAGAAAATGGTTAAATTTAAAGTGCCATAGTAGCAAGTGCTCTGCTAGAGTTCATGACCTCTCATGTTAAAGGGAGTTGGCTAGATTTGGAGTACCTTTTATTTAGTGTGCTTTAGATCCATTTAGGTGGTTGTTGGTTACTCCAATATATAATTGCCATTACTGTACTCTTGGGAATATTTCACTATTTTGGTCATTGTTGTGGTTCGCAGGATAAGTAATACTATTGATTGCTTTCCTCCCTTGGCAGCTAACATAGCACCTTTAGAAACTATTAAATCTACTCCTTAGGGAGGAGGTTTCCAGGTTAGTTCCAGTTGGATTTCCTTAAGTCTTGTGCCCCAAGTGTTCAGTTCCTCAGCAATAGGGCCTTACCTTCAAGTTCTCTGAGTCAACTAAATACAATGACAATAAAGTATATTGTTTTGTGAGTGTCTTGAACTTCCCTATGAACAACTGGAAAGGAGGTCTCCCACACCTGAAACAAGTGCTTTTGTTAGATAGTTGATGGCTCTTGTAAGTACATTATCACCCAAGTGGCATGACTTCAGTTAAGCCATATATGCATACATGCATGTATTTATACATATACAAAATATAAAATGTATATGTATGCATACATGCATGTATATGTATACATAAAATATAAAATGTTGCTTTCCTATGATTTTTCCTCAACATCTTTACTACTATTTATCCTTCCTCCTTCCCTTTCTCTCTGTAATTCTCTCCTATCAACCTCCCAAGCTACCTTCTCCACCATTTTTCCCATTCTCCCTTTGTAGCATATGTGTCTTAAAATTTCTATTTCTTCTTAGCCTGAATAATTTCCTGTAACCTGTCTTTGAGCTAACAGACATTTTTTTTCTCCCTGAAGGAGTCTTCCTTGAAACTTGCTAATTTGTCTTCCACATCCTTAACTGTGTTCTTCAGCTCCAGAAATTGTTTAGTTCCCCCCCCCATACTTATTTATTTAGTCTTTTTGAGACAGGGTTCAAGTACCAAAGGCTAGCCATAAACTTCAGAAATTGCTGTTTTGGTTTTATTTCCACCCTGATCTTTCCTTGTGGAATGTACCAGATTTTCATCCAACACTTTTGTTATCACTGAGTTATCTAGTTGTGTTCTGTTGTAGTGTGTACCAATTGTTTTAAAGTCTGTGGTAGATTGGTTCAAAAAATACAGGATTTTGCAACTAAGTCAGGCTAAGTGTTCAATCCATCCTTCAGTCCTTATTCATGGATGAACTCACTGTGATTGTCTTATGCCTCCTTGCATAAGGATTGGATGCTTTATATCAATCTGGAAAAACCAGGCAGAGGGTTTAGATTTTTCCATTTATTTTTACTGGGGGCATTCCTTCGTGTCTTCAAGATTTTAGGCTTCTATCACTTCAGGTGAATTGAGCATGATACCCAAATGGACTCACAAAGAACCGACCCAACAGGTGGGTTGTGGAGTTTGCCCACTACAGGGACAGAGGGCATCTGGAGTTCGAGAAGTATGTGGGGACAAGCTGTGGGAGTCTTTAGGTAATGTGCTCCCAAGAATCATTGATTTTTCAGAGGAGTCTCTAAGTGACATTTTTCTTGTATTCTGCAGCATGGCTGTTGAAAGGTCTCAGCCCTGTCCCAGTTCCTTGCTTTGCACACACAATTCAACGATGCTGAAGGAAGTGGACTTTCAAGGAGTGTGCATGCATATAAGTAGGAAAGTGATTTTTTACTGTCAAGCAATTTCACTTTTCACATTAACTTTGCTGAGGGATACTTTACATGCACTAAAATATGTGCATTTTAGAGATAATAGTTTGATATATTTTGACAAACGTCTACATTCTTGTACCCACCAGTCTAATTAAGATGTAGGAGCTTTATCCCACTCCCAAATGTTCCCAGGGTTGCTGTGCAGACGGTGCTCTTCATTTACTGCAGCCAATCATCACTGTGGTAGTTTTCATGTAATTGTTCCCTATAATCTCATAGGGAGTGGCCCTATTATGAGGTGTGGCTTTGTTGGAGTGGGTATGGCCTTGTTGAAGGAAGTGTTTCACTGTGGGGGCAGGCTTTGAGGTGTCCTACAGTCATGATACTTCCCAGTGTCTCAGTCAACTTCTAGTTGCCTGCAAGATGTAGGACACTCAGCTACTACTCCAATACCACATCTGGATGTGTACTGCCATACTCTGTCATGATGATAATGGACTGAACCTCTGAAATTGTGAGTCACCCCAGTTAAAGGTTTTCATTTATAAGAATTGCTGTGGTCATGCTGTTTCTTCACAGCAATAGAAACCATAAGACACACCCTGATTATTAATTTGGGTTTATCTAAACATAGAGTCCCACACAATGTTATCTTTGTATCAGGACTGTTTTCTTGTCACCATTATTTTTTAGCTCTCTCCATATTGCTCAGATTTCTTGCTGTGGAGACATTAACTGACCAAAGGCTGCAGATTTGGTCTAAATTGCAGACCAAAGGCTAAATCCATCATTTTTGTGGCTAAAGTTTAAATTCTTTCACCCTCCTCCAAGCCTTCTTCCTTTCCTGTGACCTAACTGCATATGGCAGAGGTTAATCCAACTATCCAACTCTTTATTCTCTTCTTCAAGAGGATGTCATCACCAATGCCATATGATGGTTTTGGGTACTTCTTTTCAACCCTTCCAGGTTTTATGATTTTTTTTTCTCAGTAAGCCTACAAAATGTTTAATTCTATCTTATTCCCTTCTTGAGAACTTAATTAGTTCATTAACTGTTTAGTACTTTATTTCTTTTGTCAATGATTATTAATTCATTATAAAGCCATATAACACTTGATAATCTTTTGTTTATTAAACTGAGGCAGTCGGTGGAGACTGTCTTGTGCTCCCACTGGGTCCTTATACTCCTCTAAGAATGGAGTGGGCAGACATTGAAAAGTATAAACAGGGGGTACTTTATTGCCAGTTTGGGATTAACAACCTTAAGTGGGATAAAACAGGAGGGATTTAAAATGAAACCACCTAGGTTTGATCTCTCAGTAGAAGAGATAAGTGGTGCAAATCAAAGTTCATGAATAGAGCAGGGAACTAACCAAGTCTGCAGCTCTGAGCCTTTGATGCAGTTCTCCCAGACTCTACAGGAGCTGGTCCCTGATGTGGTGGGTGGTCTTTGTGTCTGGAAGCCTGGGGGAAAAATTCCTGCCTGCAGTTAAGGTGCGGCATCCTGGTGTCTGTGGCGATGCCCACCAAGTCCTGTAGTCTAGCTTCAGGGAGCTTCCTAAGCAAGGAGGAAGTCTGAAGTGTCAGCTGCCTGTCTCCCCGGAGACAGTCTGCAGTGAATCCTGAACAACACAACTGTCTCTTCCTCCTCTGCTGAATGTTAATACAGCTTGAGTTCTGAAGCCCACATTTATAGGGCATGAGATAGAGTTAGCTGGGCTCAGTTGGGTTCTGAATAGCTGAATGTGGGTGTGCCAATAGAGTGGAGAAGAGGAGCCGTCAGGGAAGAGCTGTCAAACTTGGTGTAGAAAGGGAAGAACCCTGAGCCTACCAAGAATTGCTAAATGGCCAGGAGCTCTACCTCTCCAGATACTTGTTAGAATATTTCCCTGGTTCCAGAGGACCCTGAAGATTACTGCATTTCCCCCTTTCCTTCGGAGAAGGAGAAATGGGTTCTTTCTTCTGCAGTAGTTGATTCTATACTAACAGTTGTCAGCAAGTAAGCAGCTTTCTGGGCTTGAGACCACCGGCTATCAGAAGGTTTGTATCAGCACTATCTCAACTTCAAACAAAATCTTTCACCATTATTAATAAAATTCCTCTGCTTACTTGTCAACAAGTATGCACGTAAACATTTCTTTCACTTACCTTGGCTAAATAGCAGGAATACCATCGTTAAATGGTATGACATGGGAAAGGTTATATCCGGATGAGAAGGTACAAATGATTTTAAAAGCATGTGTCATTCCACTCTTGTGTAAGTAAGAACTTTCATTGCTCCATGTCCCCACCAATACCTGATATTGCCCTTTCTCAAATATTTCCTTTTTTTATGTAGGTGTGTTTTCACATTTTGTTGTTATTTTGATTAATATTACCCTGGTTCTTGAGGTGCTCAGCATCCTTTAAGCTGCCTTTGGTAATTCAAGTAAACAGAGGGATAGCCAATAGATAGACATATTCAGATGCCCTGCCGTTTTACAGAAGCATATGTTTTTATCTGGAGTTGTGAGACTTTGTGCATTTTGAGTATGAGTTGAGTCCATTGTCGGTGTACCCACTGCTGAGCTGTCATAAAGAGTTTCTTCCTGTCGTTGGCTAGGGTTTTGGATTTTTCTCAATCACGTCTTTGGAAATGCAACTTCATTTTGATGAGCTACGCTTTATTAGCTGCTTCTCTCATGTTTAGTGCTTTTCAAATTCCTTCTCTGAGAAGTCCTTGCCCGCCCAATAGATGGGAAGTTTCTCATATATCTTCTGTTACATGTCTCTCTCTCTCTCTCTCTCTCTCTCTCTCTCTCACACACACACACACACACATACACACACACAATATTTAGATATGCAATTTCTTTCTACTTACAGTTTCTTGATAGTGCATGGCGGGAGGTCAAGGCCAATAATTTTTTTTCATGCAGGTAGACAATTTTTCTGTCCCCACTTCTTAAAATCTGGATAATTTCACTATTGACTCTTCTTGATATCATTGTGAAGAATTTATTGAAGCTATGTGTGCAGATGCGCTCAAGTGCTTCTCATTCTGTTTTGCTGATCTATGTATCCACCTGCATTCCAATGTCACATTGTTTTATTGCTATAAAATGATAAACATGTAAAGTAGAAGACTATAGCTTTAGAGAGGCTTTTGAAAAAGACAGTATAATCATTGTTCACTATATCATTGTTTACCTTTTTACTAAAAATTACTCTGGAAAGTGGTGGTACACACCTTTAATCCCAGCACTCAGGAAGTAGAGATAGGCAGATCTCTGTGAGTTCGAGGCCAGCCTGATCTACACAGCGAGTTCCAGGACATGCACCAAAGCTACACAGAGAAACCCTGCCTTGAAAAACCAAGAAAAAAATTACTTTGGAATTCTAGATCTACAGTTTCAGTGAATTCTTGTATCAACTTACCTGCTTATACAAAGAGACCTGGGGGAAATATTTATTGCTTCTGTGTTAATTTGGAGAGACTATTGACATATTAATAATGTGCCTTCCAGACATATGCAAGCTGTTGTCTAACATATGTAAACGCAAGCTCCTGCGTTTGAGTTTCATTCCATCACAGCTCAGGAGAAAGACTGGCAATGCTAACTGTGAAGAGAATCCTATGCAGACTATTGCAAGTCTCCCCACATGGACATTAGACTTCCCTGGCTTTAGCTTTGGAAAAGCTCCCCACTTTTCCTTTGACTTAAGGAAGTATGGGAGAGAGCACCCGAAAAAATATAATTAAGGTAAAAAGTGCAAGTTAATGACTACAGAGGCAGGCATTGCAAATGAGAGAGAACAAGGCCAGCACACAATGGAGAGCTGGCTTCAAGGTAAAATGGTAAGATCTTAGTAAAACTGCTTAATTTCTTCTAGTTTTTAGATTCTTACTGGGAAATTGGGTCTAATCCTACAATGTTTCCCCACATAGTACTATTTCAAATCCCTTTTAGTATAATATAGGAATTCGACGACACTGTAATCTCAAAGGCATGGATCCAACAACGAACTGTTCTTGCAAAATCCATCCATGTCCTCTCAGTTGTCGTTTCTTTTCTCTCCACCTCTTCACCTATTTGGATTTGTAAGTCTGGAATTTTCCATGCCCCCTTTCTTTGTGTTACTTTGTAGTTCTCAGGGAGAGGAGGACACCCTGTCCACAGCACTGATTCTGTTGGATAAGTATCCCTTTTCTCTATGGGATTATGCCTGGGTGATAATGTAGACTGGGTTTTCAGCCTGACAGACATTACTGGTAAGAGAAGGATGTTTTTGACTTTACGAGATTTCCTTATTGACAATTATATTTGTAATTTTTTTCTGGTTTAAAATTTGCATTAGGCCAGCTGGTCTGGGTCTGAAAAAGCATGGGATAAAACCGGACTTGCTGAACATACTGGACAATGAGGACTACTGAGAACTCAAGAACAATGGCAATGAGTTTTTGATCCTACTGCACGTACTGGCTTTGGGGGAGCCTAGGCAGTTTGGATGCTCACCTTACTAGACCTGGATGGCGGTGGGTGGTCCTTGGACTTCCCACAGGTCAGGGAACCCTGATTGCTCTTCAGGCTGATGAGAGAGGGGGATTTGATCGGGGGAGAGGGAGGGAAATGGGAGGTGGGGGCGGGGAGGAGGCAGAAATCTTTAATAAATAAATAAATTAAAAAATTACACCTTTAATAGATTATTGTTTAGAGGAATATTTCCTGGATAAAACTATCGGCAGCAGCTGTTAACCTGGTTTGTGCAGCATCATCTTCGGGTTTTGTTGTTGTTGTTGTTTTGTTTTCTTTTTTTCAGTGATCCTGTTACCTCGAAGCACAAGAGGAAACAAACCTTTTCCTTCCCGAGTTTATTTTTGGTTAGTGTTTTATCATGGCATCAGAATGAAAACTAGGACAAAGAAACCTAAACACTACGACTTTGCAGAAATACTTTTCCCATTTTAAACAGTGTGTCTCAGTGTGTCAATGATAATTGAACCACAGTCTTCTCCTTTCTTGATTTGTCTTGTGGATGCTAAAGCAGCTAATGTCTTCTAATCTAGTTCCTGTTTTTATTAGTGATCTTACCCCCAGGATGTTCTTCTGCTCTTAGTTTTGGCTCTTCTGTGGGTGGATTAATGTGACTGTGCACATATTAGGCTCATTTCAGATCAAATGAATTAACAATATCAAACATTCATTGACCTGTGTATACCAAATCCCCTGTAGATGCTAGAATATGAATGCACTTCATACAAATTATTAGAAATAAATAAATAAATAAATAAATAAATAAATAAATATAACTGACAGTCTCAATTTAGGCTTTTGTTGTATGAAAGTGCATAAATATTTATGTCTAACATTGTCCACAAACATTATATTTTGTCTCCATCCAGAACACTTTTCTTCAATAAGTACTTTTATGAGCAAAAAAAAAAAAAAAAGAAATGTACTCCGTTTGCCTTTCTCATGCTGTTCCTTAAAGTATAATATTCCAAAATTTAACTAGAGCAGACCTAACTTAGCATTTTGAGGATCCAAGCTGGGTAGTCAGGAGAAATGAATTTTACTCCAGAACTGAAGAACTCCCAAGCTCACCATGCACAAATTTGAATGGCAGTTGTTTGCAAGTGGATATGAACACTTATGCAATTTATGGCTTAAAGTTTACACCCTGGAGTGGGAAAAACACTTTTGGTTTTAGGCACTGAAGTTGTTTTGGGGCTCATCTCTTACATCCTAGTACCTGCTGAGAGGTTGTGAAAGGAGAAGACGAGAAATTTGTTCTCAAACAATAACATTACCAGTCTAGAGAAGAATTCCCATCACCTTGTATTTCTCTCCAATGGGTGTAGCTCAGTTTCACGTGGCTGCTTCATGATATCTGACTTTCTTCTTCATATGATCCTTTGGTGAGTGCTTTTAAGCACTTAGCACCTTTCAGAGTATGTACTTATTAAATGTTGGATTAATGCTAAGTCAAATTTTGTTTTGTAATTAAGGTCTTATTCTTAATGTCCCTTTTGGGCTAGTTGGCTATTTAAGTTAACATTAAGAAGAAAAAAAGTGAAAATCATGAGTGACGACCTCCCACTCTTCGTTGAGAACTGAAGTCCTTCAATGCTCTGTACGTGCTCTATGAAGTGCATTCCAAGGAGGGCTGGAGTCCATGCAGACATAGGGAGAACAAACGTTCAGTAGTCTCTACGAGCACATTTAAGCATGGTTGAATTGCTTACAAACACTTGTCCCCTTCGAATATGTTCCCTGGAGAGCACGCAGAAAAACTCTTGAAAGATAAAAGTCTAACTAACCACACATCTTCCCCGCTTAAAACTCTAAAGGTTTGCTACAAGGCTTGAGGTCTGTCCCCATCACTGTAGCCTACCCGCCTGACCTTCATTTGTATTTGAAGTCACTCTCCCACTCTCTTTCTGCCCTCTGTCCACTCAGGTGCTCACCCCTGCCTTTTCCTGCTTGGAAGGCTCTGCACATACTTTTTCCCTGCTGGTACTGACTTCCCCATTGGTTTCATGTGATGCTCTTCCTTCCTCTCACGTCTTCCTTGAGAACCACTTTCAAGAAGGACCACTCCTTTACTCGGTATCTCAGGAGCTCATTGACATGGTTGTTGCCACATACCATTATTTTTAAATTATGTGTTTATTAATTGGATACCCTTAGTTGATTTTCTTTATCGTAACATGCAAGTCTTATGAGATTAATATTATATTTATGTTTCTATTATACTCCCTGTGCAAACCCCAATGCTGGTTCCCAGCGAGTGTCTGATGGGACTGTTTTTAATCTGTTTACTTTTGAAGTCTCAACAAGTAAGGGCGTAAGTATTTGGGGATGAGATATGCTGTCTTGAAAGCGATGGTACAAAGGAGTGATGTGTGCAGATGTACAGACTTACTGCACAGAGGGGACCCTCCATTGTGGATTAGCTTCCAAGAGCATGTGTGTAACTCAAAGGAAAGCATTTGTTCTACACAAAATTATAAAGAGGCCAACTAATCAGATTCTCAGTGTGAAGAATTGAGGCTCTTCCCCTTCATTCTTGTTCTAACAGGTTCTCATACCATGGAAAAACAGCCTGCACGCAGCTCTGTGAGGGCTGCTTGGGCATCATGAAATGCAGAAATGCAAAGCACCAGGCTGAGAGCTTTTATGTGGACCTCAGAGGACTCGGGCTGCAGAGAGAGCTACATAGATAAAGCGCCCATGTTGCATGCATGAGGACTTGAGTGAACCGTGGCACTTGTGTAGAAAGCCAGGCAGG
The DNA here is from genome assembly GCA_025134845.1 of Neodon shergylaensis. Classification (NCBI taxonomy): domain Eukaryota; kingdom Metazoa; phylum Chordata; class Mammalia; order Rodentia; family Cricetidae; genus Neodon; species Neodon shergylaensis. The sequence continues at coordinate 1,848,312 of JABTXL010007882.1, forward strand.
GCAGGACCTTGTAAATCCATTGCTGGCCAAGTGAAGATAGGAGGATTGCTGTAGTGGGCTGGGCAGCTAACCATGCCTATCAGTGAGTGGCAGGCCAAGAAGAGATCTGCCCTGAAAATAAGGGGAATGACATTTGCTCAGGACACTCGAGGCTGTCCCCTGGCCTCTATACTCATACACACAGTGTATGTGTACCCATGCACATGCATCAGAATGAATGCATGCATACAATACCTACCAGTGAAGAATAAAAATATGCATTAAGAATACATTATGAATAAGAAGTGTATTAAGGTTGATATTATTTTCTTTTTATGCTTTTAATCTTAGGCTATTTTTGGCCACTTTCAAACCATTCCATCAATTTACAAGGACATGTTCATGACTAAATTAATAAATACTCAGAGTACAAAATCCTACGCAAAGTATTTAGAATAAGTAATTCTTCTCAGTAGACTCCAGACTAGATAACTATCTGCATGCAAACAAAACCCATTCAAAATGAATCTCAAGCTCAGTGTATGAGCTTGCTGGGGAGCACTGTGTGGTGTTTCAGCTCTTTTGACCACTGAGGCTAAGAGCATGTTATGCCTTCATTACACTGGACAAGGTCTCCTAGAATACATTTCACTATTTTAATTTATTTGAGCAAATAAGAGAGCTCGGCCCATCTCATCTCACACCACAGAGAGCGTTTCTCATCACAGAGATAGTTTTGTATTTGTCCCTTCAGACAAAAGCTTGGCAAATGATAGCCTTAAAAAGCTTAGCTTTACCAAGGGGATGACTACATTGGCTTGATGAGCTTAAATCAATATTCAAACCTCAGTGCTTTGCCTACCCTCTTATGTCCAATACAAGAAAATCGGGTCCTTGGGACTACCCAAGGAAGAAACCAAAACATTTACAAAGAGGTTTTGCTAGTGGAGTAGCAAACGCTTTCTATTTTCACCTATTTTTAGTAGCGGCAGAAATAAATGCCTGTGTCCAACATTTAAATAACATATACTGTGCAATAAAATTTATCGGGACATGTGTCTAGAGTCTTTTAGATGGTGAAACCAGTAGCTTCATTTGGTTTGTAGTAGGATCAGCTACCGAGCAAGGAACTTTAAGGAAGAGTGACGTCTAAATTAGCTTCTCTGTAAATGGAATTCATGTCACCTAGAATACTATATTGTCACTCACGTCCAACTTCCTTTCTCCCTCTGTAACCTTGGGGGGAAAAAAAACACATGTCTGCAAGGGTATTTTTTCTTATGCTTTGCAATCATTAATAGATTGATTTCTAGTCAATCATCAGTTAGTACAAAAGCTGTTTGCTGAACTGATCTATTAACAGGAGGTGATGTTGCTATGAAACCTGGGCCTTGTAAACACAGAGGCTCCCTTTTTTAGCTCAGGGTTTTAAGAAGTAGTGAGGTCTTACCAATCAATTTTCCCAAGCCTCAGTTTTCAGTGCCTGGAAAGTGGTGCTTTGGAAGTGAGATGGGAATTAACTGAGACAGCCTGCAACTGAGGGCAGCTGGGTAGGCACGTGGTAGTTGCTCAAGAAGTATATTTACTAATTTAGGAGATCGTGACCTAGTCACCTTTATCAAACTAACCTATGAATCAAGTTGAAATGTGTGATTGAGCTGTACATGGACATACGGGAACACCTTTTACCACTGGACGGGAAAAAAACGACAAAAAATTTAACAGATTAAAAATCACCTGCAACCTTTCTGTTTTGTGATAAAATTGTTCTAAATGGTGTCTGTCTCTATTTCTATTTACAACAAAAGAGAAAGGGAAAGGCAATTCCTATAGCACCATGCTTTTCTCCTTACTCCCGGAATTTAGGCAAATGGAGAATGCCTCTGTGATGAGTTTTGAGAAACACATCTTCTTCACTGTGGACTAGCTGGGAGCGTCCATGGCTACCCTCACTCCTGGGTTATGCTTTAGCACTGTGGTTCACTGGGTTGTGGAACCTGCTATAACCTAGAGGGCTTTACTCTGTGACTACCACAGGCAGGAGGTACCAAGTTCAGATAGCTCAAGAAGCATTCCGGAGAACTATTTTCTGACTAAAATTACAATGAGATATTACACCTTCAATCTAATCCAGTCTGTAGCCAAAGTAAATGGAACAGGGGGATAAAATGTATCTCACTGATAATGAACCGAGAGTACATAAAGGAATCTTTGAAATGTCCCAATGGCTAAAGATGGATTATAGTTCCTTTTGGGAGACAAAGTAGTGCAAAGGACAAGGCTGATGAACTTATTAGACTGGCTGCTGGCGGCGAGGAAAGTGCTATTGACAAAAGGCCACCGTGCATATTTCACACACATTTGCAGGGTCATAAACATAAAATGCTGCCGCTCGGGGACAAAGTTGAGCTACTTTGTCTTTTGACACCTGCACTCTGATGGCATGCTTATCACCCAGAGTCACGCTCTGCTTTAGACACCAAAGTGATTTCAGGGATAAACACTTTAAATCACTGGTGGGGCTGGTTTCCAACCTGACACAATTATCCATTTCTTCAGACAAGATTCAGAAATTGGAAACAAATACCATTTTCTCCAGTTGATACCATTCAAAAAACTCTAGTCATCAAGTTTGGTGGCAAACATTTCACCCACTGAGCCATCTCCTTGGTCACCATCTCTCATTCTCAGCCTAATGGACTTAGTTTTTATATGTCATTACTGTCTTCATTAGCAAAATAAAATCAGATCCCCAGTGTTTTAGTAAAGGAAAGCAATTCTGTGTGTACAAAGAGGTGGCTGGAATGGAGAGTGGTCGCCTTATCCTGGAAAGTGATATCCCCCAAAACACTCCTTAGCTTTTTCATCCTTAATAATAACAGAAGCCACCTTCCTATCATGCTTTGGTAAAGCTTTGAAAAATAGTAGTTTCCTCACTTCCTAGTAAAAATTTGGTAGAATCATTAGATCATGCCACAGAAATGGCAAAAATCTGTAATCTTTAAAAAATGCCTGACATTAATGGGTTTCAACCACCAGCTATTATTATCCACTATACAGTTACTTTTTCTGTAACAATGGGGTATGTGGTTGTAGAATATCAGTGATTTGGGTATGAGGAGCTAAGCAGAGGCACAGATGGGAATTCAGATATTTACAAGAGATGAAGTTACACAGGCAGAGGAAATGGAAGTGAGGTATTTCCTGAGGATCCAGCAGCTCATGATATAGCAACCTACAGGGGAGTACTAGCCCATGTCATTCCTAAGCCAGGGAGAGACAAGAGGCAGTGCTGATATGAGAGCCAGAGATGAGGTCACCAGACAAAAATATGATTTCAGGGTGTCAGCCATGCTGAAGCTATCTAAGAGGACGGACAGTACAGAGAACCTACTGAAGTCTTTTTTTTTTGCCACTCCCCAATCTCCTCACCATTTAATGATTGGAAGGTGAGGGAAAGTATGTAAAGAGGTTCCTTGAAAGGTAGGAAGAATAGATGGAAGGGGGAGAAGGAGGCAGAGAAAGAAAGAAAGAAAGAAAGAAAGAAAGAAAGAAAGAAAGAAAGAAAGA